>PVPY01001354.1:0-22241 GCA_002982035.1 Fusarium algeriense | reverse complement strand
GTCGCAGGCCACAAAAAGATGGAAATTTGGGGGAGAGCGAGTGATCAGGGAGTTCAGTTTGAGTTGAAAGAGATCAGGTCGAAGTGTCTGAACTCTGAATTATTCTCCTAAGGCGGGGATGAAACGGTCGGCGAAATGATATAGCGATGCAAGCTTAGATCGAGATCCAAATCAAAAAAAAGTTAAGCAAGATTCCCTGTCGCTTTTTCACTTTCGAGGTTGCGCGCAGCTGATAAAGTGTCGAGCAAAAGCCGTTGTAGTTTACCAAAAGCTTCCGTTCTCAACAAACCAAACTGAACAGTGATGAGCAAATACAATGCCTGAAGTAACGGGTATGAAGGAGGAGAAGGAGTAGGAGGAGAGGAGAAAGGGAGGAGGAAAAGTTCAAGGATCGGGCAGCCAAAGGAACTTGAGAGAATGGGATCCCGATGAATTTTGAACCCCCGAGAATTAACTTAGGAACTGGCTGGTTCTAAAGACGCTCGCTCATAGGGGGTAGCGCGCTGCACTACACCCATGGTAGCGGGGGTGTTTTACGGGGAGTAGGCAAACCGGGCAGTCAGTCCCAGTGCCAGGGTGTCCACTGTACGTACCGTCCTGCAGAGCTGTTGAGGGAGAAGTGTGCCCCACCTCACAGCGGGCATTTTGAGGGCGGTGAGTGAAGAGGTGCAGCTGGACTGCAGTGATGTGCTGAAATATTGTTGATCAAAAGGAGATCCGATGATTGATTCACAGAAATGTCTTCTTATCACTGCAAGGCATTAAAAATAATACTTCTCACAGCTTCACGGGATGTTCATCTATTCAATTGAGGTCAATTGGCTTTTGTTTCTCCTGCTCTGGCCTGCAAAGTGGTTCAACAGAAACACCTTGTTTATCAAACAATCTCAGATCAGATGTGCGCATCCCAATGCCATGCCAATGCAATGGCAGTCTTCAGTCGGCGCTTGTCCTCCTTCATCCCTGCATCAAATAGAACACCCATATCCATTTGAGCAATTCCGTTCCGAATAAGAATAAGGTGGATGGATGTCACCCTCCACCAGTAGAAACAAACAGGTATTAACTACTGTCACTTTCTATCTTGTCCAGGCTCATTCAAGCAAGGAAATTTCGAGATTCTAGATGGCCCTGGACTAAGTGGGATGGCCCTAGCTCCAGGGGACGGAAGGGGCCCAGCCACCATTGCTCAAAGCTTTCCATTTCGTTGAGATTGAGAATGAACCAATGGTAAGAGACCATTCTCGGGTCCCCTTATTCAAATACCCCTCTCTATCTTGTCCTTTTATTGACAGCCAAGGTTTCTTAAGCTTTTAGCTTGGCTAGCATCCTACCTAATCTGAGGCGAGGACCGTCAGAACTGCAACGTAGATCTCTCTTGGTTCAGTAACCGAATTACCCCTTTTATTTGTGCCAATTACATGCGGGCCAGTGGCGGCTCGCTCCCGTAAACCCTAGTTTTTCGCATTGGTTTGATGGGAAGATATGGAAGCGAAAAGTAAAATAAAAAAAAATTTAAAAAATGGAGGTACCAAATTTCATGCACTCAAGATGTCATTCTCGTGTGATATAGATTCGCACTGCGCATCTGCAAGTCAAGTTGTTACTTCCAGAGAACCTAGTCCAAGTTTAGGTCTCTCATTGATTGATTTATCCCCCGCTATGGAGCCCGTTGGCTGCATCTTCTGGGCTGATAATGATTTCCTCCGAGTCGATTAGCCAATTCATGTAGTGTCATGCAACCTCGGTACGGAAGCACATGCTGAAATTGAAATGGATGATTTGATTCTTCAACTCTGCCCTTGTCACTTCTATTCAAAGATTTCCCATCTAATAACTTAACTTGCTTAAGTAGCTGCATCGTTGGCGAGGAGAAGAGAGATTCTTGGAACGACAGCAGCCCATCATGCACATGCAGTGTTAGCTTATTTGAACCTCTAAAATATTGATCCTCCACCGTCTTTTCAACACGAGACGGACCAGTTGAGGAGTGTTGTTTCAAAGCACCTTACCATGCCCCTGTCCATACAAGCAATCAAAGTTATCTTCAGTTTATTTATCCGCTGACGAAGTATAGCTATTTGGTAATGCATTCTCAGTGCACTCCGTTCGACTTTGTACACGATGATTATGTGTACGGCGGTTAACAAGCCGAGCATGAGAACGAAGCCTGGTTGATCTTATATGCGTTTCATCTGCCGACTACAGCTCGAACGACTTCCACAGCAAACTGCAACGTTGCAGAGTCATACTCCACAGATAAAGATGCCGGACGAGATTAATGCTGTACTTCCCTTGTTGGTCACGAAGGAAAAACCGCATAGCATCATACTACTCACCCCGCAATACCAACCGCCGACTTATTGTCTTGTGCCAGAAATTGCCGTTAGATAATCGTCTCCCCTAATATTCCGAGCCATACGAGTCCCAGGTTCTTAGATCAATGATCACTCAGATGTTTTCAAGTTCTACATGGCACACACAGCTTACACAGTAGAATTCTATAATGAATTTTATGTGCCTTTGAAAGCGGCTTGTTATAAGAACTACGTGTTTTAAAAGACCGATTCGTCTTTGAAGGCTATCGATTTAGTTGGGAATTTCTCTTGTTCAATATTATACTGTGATCTCTTATCAAAATACTTCTTGGGTATAAGTGAATAGTTGAAAGTGAAGATCCGAAGTCAAGCTATCTGAGTTATAAAATCACTGTCTCTTTACCTTGTTCATCAAGTCGTAAGAAAAAGAGAGGGATAGGTAAAGTTAAGGTTAGTTGCCTCACAGAAAAAGCGTATATTCTTTATCATATCTATCGATAATATACATTAGTTACAGGGAAAGTATTTATACTTCCTAAAAGTATATAAGAATAAGATGATATTTTTGATGTATTGCATAGATCTATCTAGCGTAGATATTGATAAGGTTTCTACAAACTTGAATGGGGACATTTAGATCAAGCTGACGCCATAGCTTGCACCGCCACCCGTTCCTGAGCTGCCTAAAACGCCACACTTTCCCCATCTAATCCCCCACATGACCTCCCCAAGGAATGCCTCTTGGGCCTCGCATCATCGATGACTGACCCGAAGTTTCCATCACTTTAACCTTTTTAACCTCGAACCCAGCCCTGCCGCAACGCCTCCTCGAATCACCTTTTTTCTTTCATTTCTTTCAACTCACCCAGGGTCGAAGATCTTCTCGCTACGCACACACTCTATCGCCGTTATGGCTTCCAACACCAAGTACCAGCCAGCTCCTCAGAGCGACCCCGACGACTACACCCACGCGCCCCCCGCCTACGCTGAGGGTTCGGCTTCTCGCGATGAGACGCAGGGTCTCTTTGGTGCGCCCCGCGATAGCGAGGATAACCTCCCCGATGATTTCAAGGTAGGAATAGATACACTTAGTGCAATATTGATGATGAAGTACTGACATGATGTCCAGTTTGGCGGCTCCGTGGCTGAGGCTACCGTTGATATTCGCAACCAATTTGTTCGCAAGGTCTACACCATCCTCACCGTTCAGCTCCTCGCCACTGCTGGAGTGAGCAGCCTCACATTCTTTAGCACTGGCTACAAGGACTGGATCCAGGGCCACCCCGGTGTTGTTTGGGCTTCGGTAAGTTCTCACAGAGTAGCAACCTCACGAACATGGAGTACTAACACAGTCCTAGCTCTTCGGTGCCATGATCTTCATGGGTCTGACCTACTGGAAGCGCAAGTCTTACCCGACCAACCTTCTCTTCCTCTCGCTCTTCACTCTCGCCGAGGCTTACACCATCTCTGTTATCGTATCATTCTATAAGACATCCATCGTTCTCAACGCAGTTGTTCTTACTGCCGGAATCTTCGTCTTCTTGACTCTCTTCGCCTGCCAGACAAAGTACGACTTCACCTCGTGGATGCCTTACCTCTTCGGTGCTCTCTGGGGTCTCGTCATCTTCAGTTTCATGGCCATGTTCTTCCCTTACAGCTCTACCGGTGAGCTTATATACGGCGGCCTTGCTGCTCTGATTTTCAGCGGTTACATCCTGGTCGACACCCAGCTTGTCCTTCGCCATCACCATGTTGAGGAAGAGATTGCCGCTGCCATCAGCCTTTATCTCGATATCATCAACCTCTTCCTCGCTATTCTGCGCATCCTCAACAGCCAGTCTAATAACTAAGCGCTGTCGACCTGTAAAAGTTCATCAAGGCGTAGACGCAAGAGCTATAGACCGATGATTCGGTTCTTAACTTCCACCCCTATGCTACCAAGATTGTGTTATGCGAGCAGTGTCTGAATCAAGAGATATCTTAATTTGTGTGTCATGAACGGCTTCCCTAGTCACGGGCTTTTGGCGTTCTTTGGAGAAAGTTTGTTTCCTCTATTATATACTGATTAGGCTGTTTAAACAGCTTTTACTTAGGACAGGATAATTGATAGTCATCATAAACCACGAGACCATGGTTGTTTCTCAGTAACAGGATTTCACAGTGAGTTCAATAGTTTCAGCAATCGTATTACAAAAAATATTGAATTTATTTGATATCAGCATTAGAAGGCCACTAGAAAAAAGAAACAATCAAGGTTGTGTCGCCCAAGAATGGACAACGATGTACGCCCAATACAAGTCTAATATGACCACAAGATGGCACCAGGACACGGTAATATGTCCTATCCGCCAGTCGTCTGCATGCATCGTATCGTAGCGCAAGGGCGTCTTCATCCCCCAAGACACTCCCCGCACGCTGCGTCCCTACAACAGCCAGATACATAATGACCCTCCCTTGAGAATGCTTCCAAACAATAGGTAGCCGCCCACCACCGGATTTCCACAGAAATCCTTTCTGGATGGCATGCCCACAATCGTTTAAAGAATAGCAGACGTCTGATGAGTGAAGCAGGGCGGCGAAGAAAAAAGAAAACGACAACTCAATTGTTCAGCAGCAGGGGGAATATTCTCATCTTTCTCTTCAGTCGTGGGAGAGGAAAAACCAACGCCAGCAATAGACAATAGTCCAACGTCGCATTTTAAAACACCGCAAAAGACCTAGAATGCGAAGTAATAGGTCTAGTTGAGTTGCTCCTCGCCATTGGGCTCGGGTGTGCCAGTGGCTTGAGAAGCAGCCTCTCGTTGCATGCGGGCCTCGATCTCGCGGAGCTGGGACTCGCGAGCCAACAGCTCTTGTCGCTTCTCGTTGATCTCGCGCTGCACCTTGAGCTCGATCTCGCGCAGCTTCTCCTCCTCTCGTCGGAGTTGCTCCTCCTTGAGGCGGACGGACTGAGAGGCAAGGTCCTCGGGGTTCATTGAGCTATCGGCGCTAAAAAAAATATGTCAGCTGTGGTCAATGTCCTAGATTCTGGTTAACACTTACTTTCCGGAAGCACCCTCGACGCTCTTAGACAGCTTCTCAGTACGGTAGTTCTCGTACAAGAAGTCGTGGGTGATTTCCTTCAGATCAGCCAAATGGCTGTGAAGCAGGGCAGATCGAATAGCGAGGAAGTCGGAGTGACGAGGGTTGTCAACCTCGACAACACCCCAGGGGTAGTGGCGAGCGCGAACCTTACGGCCACCAATCTCAACAACCTCTTCGGAGCCAACAATGGCAAAGGGCATTAGTCCACGGAGCTCGGCGTTCTCCTCAACGGTATCCTCGTCGTCCTCCTCGATATCGTAGGGGAAGTTGTAGACAGGAATGCGGTAGTGCTCAATATCCTCCATAACCAGCTTCTTGGACTCGGCAAGCTCAGCGGGGGTGAGCGAATCGGCGCGGCCAATGACGGGGATCACGTTGACGCGGGGTGCGAGGCGCTTCATGAGCTCAATATCGAGTTCTCGGAGGCTGCAAATATTAGTCGAAGCAGAAGAATTTGGGAGCCTCTCAAACATACCCATGACCGGTGGGAGTGATAAAGTACAGCATAGCATGGACTCGGTTATCTCTGAAACGAGGGTTACGCTTGATACGAGACTCCTCGGCAAGAATATCATCGTATTGTCTCTCGAGGTAGCCGACAATCTCTGAGAAGCTGGCATTGGGTTAGTTGAGGGGTAGGAAACTGGAGCTGCAATACTAGCTTACCTAGCCTCGTTGTCAATCTGGTCACCAAAGCCGGGAGTATCGACAATGGTAAGGGAGATACGGGTACCCTCCTCGTCAAGTTCGAGCTCTAATATCCAATTAGTACTGCGTGTATGCTAGTAAGGCAATTGGATGTACGCACCGACGGTGATGGGCTTAATCTTGACACCATCCTCAACGTGCGCGCTGCCAGCATCGTCAGACTCCTTGTGATCGAGCACGCTCTTTCCGCAGAGTGTGTTGACAAAGGTAGTACGGCCTGTCCAGTTGTGAGTTTGTTGTATTATTTACATCGCGGCGAGGACATTGTAGCGGTTGTCGCAGCGTCTCTCCCAAGGGGCCACGTACCAGTGCCTGAAGCACCGCAAACCATCAGGCAGAACTGAATACCCTTCTTGACATTCTTCTTTCGACGGATCATCTTCTATTGGGGAGTAGGAGTTAGCTAGCTGAGATATAAACGGTAGGCGCGTGAAAGGTTTGGTCAGTGGAATCATGCGGAAACGGTAGCTTTAACGGCGATGGCATCCACACGACAGGACCGGACGGAGATAGTACATACGCCCATGGACGACATCTTGAAGATTGGATTCGGGAAGACGCGATGAAATTGAAGATGAAGCTGAGGAGATACGGCAGGAATAGGTCAAAGGCACCAACGTCGAACAACAACTCAAATCGAGTATGGTTTTGCGGTGGTTGAAGTGGAAACTTGGGGAACCTGAACCAAGGGGAAAATGTTAAAGGAGGCTAGGAGCCAGGAGAGAAGGATACGGGTCGGGTTGGACTTGGTTGCTCAAGGGGTATGGGCAATTTCACACCTGGCCAATCGTTCCTGCTGTGAGATTCAGGGGGAAGTGCCTAAGCTAAGGTAGAGTGCCAGTGCTAACAAATGCCAGCAGAGGGGAGGTGCACCCCTACAAAATCCACACTTTCCATTGCCTGCCAGACACCCTTGGCACCATATAAAGCCAGACCGCCTTCCCGCCCAAGGGACCACTTGGCGGGCACTCACGAGCCTTGATGTGGCGCTTGCTTCAATCAGAGCTCATTGTTTTGTTTCATCACGTGATGCTGTTCTCTGTCTCTTGGGTACTCTGCTCCAGAGGAGGTCAGAGAACTTAAGTTGGTTATTAAACCTAATGACAAAATACTTAGATAAGCTTAGGATGGCCAAGCGTAAATTTAGTCGGCCACTTGACCAAGGTTGTTTATTTTCATCTCTGATGCAAAGTCTTGTGTCTTTTTGCTCTCTGAGGGTACTGGTATGCCTTGAGCCACAATGAATTATCAATATGAGTGGCTGGCTACAACAATTGTGGCTGTTAGGTACCGTGACTCGGCTCGAGTTGTCCAGTGGATGAAACAGAGACAAACAAAAGTATCTCTAACGAACACTACAACTTATCTATGTTCCCGCTTATGCTATAAATACACTATTTGCTGTTAATTTTTCTATTTATTTATAGATTTCTAACACAGTCTCGTATTTCCTGACACCCTTTTGCGCTCTAATACAAGTTCCTCCATTACGCAGGTACCACCAGCTCTACCCATAACTGGTGGATCTGTAAGCGACATCAAATAAGCCTACATGATCAACGCATAAGGTTCAGAGCCTCCAAGATGATGTTTTTCATTTCATGGTAACATTGATCCGTACATTTCATCAAATATTTGTTATTTCCGAGTTTGGCCTTCAACAACAACATCACGTTCACCTCAGCTTTACCCCTCTCAGCTCTCACGCCAGAAACTCTAGATCCGTAGGCCTAGGCTGAACTTGCACATATCAACTCATTCGTCATGAATGTACGACCGCCGATCGAGGCCTCTAGCACTGAGGCTGTTCTATCTGTCTCCTTTAATAACGATGCGAGTTGCTTTGCTGTAGGCCTGGGCTCCGGTATCTGCAGTAAGTCATCCTCTACGATCCCATAAATATAACATCACTAACATTTACCTCAGTCTTTCACACAAAGTCATGCCTTCTCAAGGCTTCAAGAGGTATGCCTATAATATAAGATTTATGTGTACACATGCTCAGAGCCTCACAGACTTCAACGCTGGCATTGGCCTCGTTCAGATGATGGGTATGACCAACTACCTTGCTCTGGTTGGTGGCGGCAGGTCGCCCAAGTTTGCCATGAACAAGGTAAGTCACCATGGAACTGTAACGAGCTCTCACTTACCCACAAACAGGCTATAATATGGGACGATATGAAGGGGAAGGTTGCTTTAGAAATAACAGCATTAACAGCAGTCCGCGGTGTTCAACTGGGTAGAGAGCGCATCGCTGTTGTTCTGCAAAATAGCGTTCGCGTCTACTCGTTTGCTAAACCCCCAGATCTACTCCACGTCTATGAAACCGCAGACAATCTCCTTGGCCTCTGCTGTCTTTCCGAGAAAAAGCTCGCTTTTCCTGGCCGAACTGCTGGGCAAATACAACTTATTGAGTTGGCAACCGGTAATGTCAGCATCATTCCGGCCCACTCTTCAGCCCTCAAAGCCATTGCTTTGAGCCCAGATGGCGAGCTTCTAGCCAGTGCAAGCGAAACAGGCACACTAATCCGTGTTTACGCTACAAGCAACTGTGCAAGACTTGCTGAACTTCGACGTGGCATTGATCCTGCGACTATCTTCTCACTCGCCTTCTCACCCTGTGGAACAATGCTCGCCTGTACCTCTGATAAGTCAACTCTTCACATATTTGACGTGCCGCATCCACGAAAGCCAGGAATGAACCGAAGTCAACAGCTCGGCGCTTCTGGATCAGACCCCGGAGACGGGACGGGGAAGTGGGGCATTCTCAGCAAGATTCCACTGATGCCTCGAGTCTTTTCCGATGTTTACTCCTTCAGTTCAGCACCTTTCGAGGCTGGCGATGAAGCTGCTATAGGGGGGATCTCATTCTCAGAGAGCACCGTCCTAGGAACATCACGACCACCAAAAGGTGTCATTGGCTGGATCGGCGATGATAGTCTTGTGGTTATAGGAGCTGGACATGATGCACGATGGGAGAAATTTATAATTGTTGACGGCGAAGATGGCAAACGACACTGCGTAAGGGAAGGCTGGAAGCGCTATTTGGGCAACACATGAACCAATGAGGCTACACCGCAAGGCAAGCTAATATTCACAAGGGATACGACTATTAATGCTGGGCAACTGGGATGGGCGTTTTGAGGGGTTCAGGATAGGTAGAGCTACTTCGTCCGAGTGGTATGTTATATTACAGCATGATGTGCTTTCAATCGTCGCGCCGTCGTGGCGATCGACTTCTACTACGTCTTCTTGATCTTTTCTCCCCCTGACCTTCGTCTCTGTGTCGTTTGTGTCGTGAATCTTCCTCATCATCGTCCCTATACTTTCTGTGCTCTCGATCACGGCCTCTCCTTCGACCTCGGTCACGACCACGGCCTTCCTCGTCATCTCTTCTCTCCCTCCGGCTGTCCCTATCCCTATCCCGCCTCCTCTCTCGATCTTGGTCGTCATCTCTGTGTCTTCGGGAATCCCTGTCACGGTGTCGGTCCTCTCTGCCTTCGGGTGTCTCGTCTCGTCTTGATTTACGGTGTCGATCTTCTTCGCTTCCATCTCTCCTCGATCGATGCGACCGATGATGTCTGTGCTTGTGTTTTCGATCCTTCTTCTCTGCCTTGCGCTGTGCCTCCTCAACTTCCTTCTTCTTTTCCTCGATTAGGTAGCCCTTCATGGGGTCGTCATCATCATGGTCTTGCATTAAAAGCGCAAGTTCTCGCTCTTCTGGTAGCATTGGTCGCTTCACCTCCTCCTCTTCGCTACTCTCATCTTCTGACAGCGCTTGTCCCTCTCGCCTGAGCATGTCCTCCCAACCGACCTTGAACTCTTCAGGATCCTCGTCATCCCGCGCCTTGTATCGTGCATGGTCGACACTGATTAGGCGACCGCCAATATCCGCTCCGCCAAGGTTGTCAACCGCTAGGTCGGTACTTCTCTGGTCCTCATACTTGAGCCAACCAAACCCTTTCGACTTTCCAGTCTCTTTATCGCGGGCCAGCTTCAAGAATACAGGCTCCCCAAATTGTGAGAAGATCGTTATTACATCGCCTTCGGATAACTCGTAAGGAAGACCGCCAAAGTAGACGTAAGCAGTGTCTCGATAGTCTGTGTGCCACGAAGCTTCTGGGGTTCTAGGCGCGTCTGTTAGCAGAGTTCTGGAAATATTTGGGAGACTCCAAATACTCACATTCCGTTTTCAATCTCTTTCTTGTTAAGTGCCTGAATTGCGCGTATTTTATTCATGATGTGTCTTCTGCTGCTTTTTACGCAGACTTGTCAATGTCGCAAAAAAATTTATGTAGTGAAGTCGCATTCAACGTCAGAACGGGGATGGGAGAAAGACTTCGGTCCTAAATGACAAAAATGCTTAGACAACTCCATGTGAACTTAGCGGAGTCTTTGACTAGCTATTATTAAACCGGGCACTGATTTTCTAGTCTTAAGTTCTATGACACACAAGAGGCCACTGAAGCTTCAGGGAGTCCGTGCGCTAAAGCTGCAGCACGTAACTCTTTTATGGCGGGACAATTTCCGGACCGAACGCTAAAATGACGGGGTGTTATCTAAGTGCCAATCCTTGAATTGGTACATGGCAACCCTGGCCACGTTCGTCTTTGATGAAAGACAGCGGTCGACGATATCTACGTACCACAAACTGTCCAGGAAGTTCAAGCGACTTCCTGGAATCGATTATCGACGATTGAGACACTCACGATCGAACCGAGAGCTTGCATCGTCTTCCCTGCTACCGTTGTTGTACGTAGAGTGAAGATGCCCTTACGACAACCTTAAATCTCCTTTAACATTATTGAATCAACATCAAACGCGTACTGTCCCTCTATTGAGACGTCGATCTGAGGCAGACTTGCCGCAATTTCTCTGGCGCTTTCTGCGATAGACGACCTACTCATGACCTAACACACCACAATATTATCCGGCAATTTGTTGACCAGCGAGCTCGGTGAGCTAACAACCGAGATCATGGCGGGCAACACCAACAGAGTGTCGATCTATACAACGGGGTCAGGAGATTCTGAAGGCCGGGATGGCGAACAAAAGAAGGATCTTTGGACGTCTATGCTAGAGTCTGTCGCGAGCGGCAAACGACTACCGGAAAAGAACCTCATCGTCCTAGGTATGTTGTAACCAACGGTTCCATCGAAGAGCTTGAGCTGATCATGGGCCTCTGAAACTCAGGTGGCACTCCCGAACATCAAAGAGACTTTCTCGAATCACTCTCCAGCTCTGAGTCAAAACGCAATGCGGACCGGCTTAAGATACCGCCGATTGCGAACAACTTTGCGCTGGGCTATACATACTACGACGTTCTCGATGCCGACCAAGACGGTTTGTAGATACACGACCAGATTACTTTCGAGGCGATGTACTAACGGATCTAGATACCCTGGCACGAGTTTCGCTCTACTTCCTCTCTCAACCTTCCACCGAGTTCGCATCTCTCGTTGCGCCCCTCCTTACCCCTGAAACGATCCCCAATACCGCTCTTATCATCCTTCTAGACTGGTCACAGCCGCATCTTTGGCTACGACAAATATGGACATGGGTTCAGGTTATACAAGAGGTTCTCAAAAAGGTCGATAAAGATCAACATGCTCTGATGGAGGAAGTCATGACGTCCTGGAAAGAAAGAGGTCGAGGAGGCGCAGCAACTAACTTAGATGGAACACCCTCAGCAACGACTACCGGCGGCGATGGAGATAGTGCACTGCCCCTGGGCCCAGGAGAGTGGGAGGAACCTCTGGGTCTGCCACTCTGCGTGGTGTGCCAGAATGTAAGAATTTTCTTGCGCGGCTTGTGCTAAGTATACTAACACGTACAGGCCCAAAAAATGGAGTTTCTCGAAAAGAGCCAAGGTTGGAAAGAGCCAGACTTTGATACAGTATTGCAATATCTGCGAACAATCTTGCTGAGACGTATGTTGACCTATTTTGGTATTAATCTCTGGTCTCATGCTAACACTCTTCAGATGGTGCCTCTCTCATCTACACCTCACAAAACACGCCCTCCCAGCTACCCTCTCTCATTCACTCGACTCTTGGAATCACATCTCTTCTCAAGCGTCACCCACTAAAGCATAACGTTATCGACCGCGACAAGATTGTCGTTCCTACCAACTGGGATTCATGGGGCAAAATCCGTGTCCTTGGCGGTTCTTTTGATGCTGATCATATTTCGTTCGCATGGTCCGAAGATATTAGCACTCCCCTCGAGTCTATGCACTTTGACGATGCAGATGAGTTAAGCGAAGCGGAAGCGGAAGCCCGAAAACAGAAGAGTGCAATTGCTCGGTACGAGGGATGGTGTCGTGATCCTAATAGTGGTGGTCTTGCAGTTGTTGAGAACGCCATGCACGGCGAGAAGTGGATTACTGTGGAGAGTGACGATACCCAAGAATTTCTTGAGAAACAGCTCAAGATTCTTGAAGCATTCAAGGCCAAGTTGCCAGAAAAGGGCCACGACAGTGCCATCGCTCGCAGCACGCGACATATCGACTATGGCAACGATGAGAAGAGTATCAGTGAGCACATTGGGCCTGTGCAGTTCAATATGGGCGGTATCCAAGTCGATGCCGATGATATGTTGCAGCGTCTCAAGGTAAGATATAGCCATTGTTCTACTCTGAACAAGAAGCTGACAAGAACAGGATCGTAATGCATTTAGCTCTTCCCCAAGCAACGAAGAGGAAGAAGTCGATACGCCTGCTGCGAATATGGCCAAGGACTTTGACAACGAGCAACTGCAAAGCTTCTTTACTGGTTTGATGAACCGCAAGGGCACTGCAGATACATCCAGATCTTGAACAAGGAGAAGCAGATGCCCTGCCTAGAGAATCATGGATGGTTTCTTCTTTTCTCTTCAAGACACTGTATTTGTCAATCCTCTGTGCTCAGCGAGCGTAATGGATATTTTTGGGGAGGGGGCCGGTGGCCGATGTAGATTAGATACCCCTGAAATGATAAATTTGATAACATTTGGACTATGAGGATTCAAAGCGTAGCAAAAAACTGTCTATGCTCATATTGCCGATCCCGCTAATCTGAAAGCTTAGTTTCCAAAACGCTGTGCGATATTTAGAACTACTCTTTTCATTGTTCAACCCTCCCCTGAACGCCTTGGGCTCTTCGTGCCGACTCCGATGACATGTGCCCTGTATTTTCTGGGATCATAGATACTCTAGCTCAAACCCCCATTATGGGTTCTCTATATGCAACATTTCATTTTGGCTTCTCCCCGCCCAGTCTGGCCGTGACAACACCCTGGAGTAAACCAGGGAAGAGCCAAGGATGTTGTACTACTTCGACCTCAAACGCATTTATCGTCTGACGAGCTTTGGCTGCCAGATCGTCATTCGACCGCAAGTCCGCGAGGCGGAATAAATTGGCTACGCTAACGGCGTTTGTCGATGGCAACGATGTGTCCATACCATCCTTGAGGCGGAGAATTGTGTGAGGACTATTTGTTTGAGTGCTGAAGAAGGCACCATCGGTATCATAGAACAAGGAGATTTGGGTTTCTGTGATGGTAAGCGGCTGGTATACTAGGAGATGAAGGGTGATGGCTCACGCTGCAAAGTGTCAGCGAACTCCAGATATTCTTGGTTCTTTGTTAGTTCGAAAAGATCCAGTAGACCTTGAATCATGTAGGCGTAATCATCTGCAAAGGCAGTATTTCCCCGTCCTCCAGACCATATCCTGTATAGGACTTTCTCGGCGCTATCCCAAAGCTTCTCTCTGATGCATGCAGCCGCCTGCTCTGCGATGGTCCTACACTTGGAGCTTTGTTCTGGTCTCAATGTCTCCAGAGCTGAAGCTGCCTTGCAAAGAGTCGATATAACAAGACCGTTCCAGCCTACAATGATTTTGTCATCTAACTCAGGTCGCACGCGCTCTTGTTCCCTTCTTTTTCTCAAAGCTCGTCTTCCTTGTTCAATATACTCTTGGATTTTTTCCACGGGCGTGCTGAATTGAGTGCTTAGCTGTTCGATAGTGCTCTTAACCCTGAGAATGTTCTGGTCAATAAAGTCGTCGTTGGGGTCGTTTTCCTCTTCGACATTTCCATCTTGATTAACATTCCAATATGCCGCTAGAATAGGGCTCATGTGACTGTCAATCTCATCAAGGACTGAATCGAACTCGCGCCGGGTCCAGACATAGTAGGCGCCCTCGCGCTTCTCTTTGTCGCCTTGTCTATAATAAGAGTCGGCTGCTTCACTTGAAGCGAAACCGCCCTCGGGCAGGACAATCGGAGAGGTGGTGAGATACTCGACCAGTTCAATAACGACGTCCAGAAACTCATCTTTTTCGCGTCCACCACTTGCTTTCCATGCGCCAATATAGAGGGAGAGCAGTTGCGCATTGTCAGTAACAAGCTTCTCGAAGTTAGGAATACTCCAATCCGCTGTTACGGAGCAACGTGAGAACCCGGTACCTCCGATATGGTCATGCAGCGCTCCATCACGAATATGACGCAATGTATCCAAGGCAATCTCGGTGGCATACTTGCACTCAGCGTCTCCAACAACATCTTGAACAGCTCCTGGAGACTTCAGAAGTCCCAACAAAAATGCCAATTTGGGCGGTGTCAGGAACTTAGGTGCCAAGCCGAATCCGCCGAAAACGGGATCAAAGGTACCAGCAATATGGGTATAGGCCTCTTCCAGCTGATCCAAATCCAGCTCCTCTGAGACTGCAGTGCCCTTCTCCTTAACGGAGTTTGCATGGCTCGGGGTCGGTGCTCCCCATCCAGCGGGACCTAAAGCTGAAGGTGCCGAAATACTCCTGGTGCCCAGCGTACCCTCAGCTGCAAATTCCTTGAGTTGACCAACAACCTCGGTTGCCTCCTTTCGGCATCGGGCTTCCTGGTCCGTCCAGATATCACGGACTTTCTTAAAAATAGTGAGAGAATCGAGAACCTCGTCGGCACTATCATCATTGAGATGTCGTCTTCCCGCAGGCCCGAACCAGTAGGTACCACCAAAAACAGGCTCCAAATTGGGTGTAAGGAACACATTCAAAGGCCATCCTCCAACGTTGTTCACAGCTTGAACGTAGTTCATGTAAATGGCGTCTAGGTCGGGGCGCTCCTCTCGATCGACGATAACGGGTATGAAAGACTCATTCAATACAGAGGCAGACTCGGGGTTAGAGAAAGTCTCAAGTGACATGAGTCGGCAAACTTGTGGCCGTTAGTAATCAGTGCAAGGCGGAATTCGTTTACAAGCTATCACACGACTTACAGTGACACGCCTTGTAACCGATATGCAGGAAGATGAGCTTGTTCTCCTTGCGCGAACGCTCGATTGCCTCATCGTCTAAAAGCTGCCATGAAACCATGCTCTTAGCCTGGTCCCGGATGTATGGGCTCTGGCTAGCAGCCGCACGGTTATGCAAAGGCGCGAGGGGCTTGGGTAAGCTCGAACTCGACTCATCACCACTGACGGGTGTGGAGCGCATAGCTCTAGCAGACGCGGTGAGTTCTGAAGCTACCATGGTGATGCCTTGGCCAAATTTGAGAGGTGTATGAGTGGTTGCGATGTGGTTGCCGTCGTTAAGCTGCGGGAAAAGTAAATCGGATCTAACCACGCCTCTGGTGGGGAGGGTTGGAGCTGTTTATAGCCAAGTGCTGTATGGTTATTCACACGATAGCGATAACGTATGGATATGATGATGTAAGAGCTGTAGCTCTCTGGATACGTTGTTGAAGCTATGGCTTGATGCTGTAAGGATGGTGACATAAAAGATGTAAGCGAAAGAAATCTAATGAGTGAGACTTCCGGAAAGATGGCTTCATAGAAGTGCCCGGTTAATCATCCGCTAGTGAAAGATTGAATGGGGGAAGCTTTCCGATTCTTGGATGGACTCCTATAGAAGCCAAGTGGTGAGGCAAAGACAATTTGGCGGGGTCATCGCGGGGCGTCTAATACCAGACGTTTAGCGCCCTTTCCGCCTTTGGTAAGGTCGAGGGGGGGTTGGTCCTGACGATATGCTCTTTATATTGGCTTTCATGAGTCAAGCATCGATGATGCCAAATCCTCTGAGTCGTGTAGGATGCTTCGACCTGACAATCAGGTGCCGTTTGGGTGTAATCAGACTTTCGTCATTTATTGGTGTATCCGTTTTTCAGTTACAGGGTAACAATGAATGTAATCTGAGTCAACGAATTACGGCAATCATCAACTTGAACCGATATATATATTTCACAACGAGATAAGGGCGGGAACAGCTTCTACGAAGCACTTAGTCCCGGAAAGATCATAGGATATAGTAAACTGGGTGTGGTATCAGCATTTCGATTTTGATTACATATTCTTCCATAGGCACCTTGTTTCAAATCCTACTCTTTTTAACTCTCACTAGATATTGCAGTTTGATGCCCCTCATAAGAGCTACCCTAGAGAGAGCTGCTCCATGGTGTGTTTGACGGCGCTTCATCCGACTCCCCAAGATGTTGCATTCTAGTTACTATTCTCATATATAAACACAACCATGACCGAAGCACCGTGTTTATATACGAAGTTTAAAAACAAGGGAGAAAGAGCGGGAAATTTCATTCTACTTATTTACAGAAATCCCATTGGTGATAACAAATAAGATTAATTGCGTGGCCGAGGACATCCGGCCATTGTAAGCCAGAAGCCTACATCAGCAGCCAATCTTAACGATTCAAACCTCAAGCCGACTATCATATTAAGCGTCTATGGAAAACAGAGTACGTTGATTGACCTTGGAGGGAGCACTATCGAACTTGGAGGTTACAAACTGTCAGCGATTGCGAAGAGGATGAATGAAGGAACAGCAATGTTAATGTTTGATGGCAAGATTCATATCAGTATTAGGGAGGATACCGGACCCTTTTCGGCTCAGTGCTGTTTGTCATACCCCAAACGTACACATTTGGAAGAAAAGACAACGGATGTTAGCGAAGACAATTAAAATTGAAATGAGAAAGACCGTTCAATTGAGCCGGTTGGTGGGCGTATACAAGCGGGATTGGCCAAGCGTTAACAAGTAAGGTATGACAATACGATATGAATACCAAGAAAAAAGAAGCATATCCTAGCTGGTGTCAATAATAGCTGAGAGGAAAGAAGTTGGTGAGATGAAGAGGTAGATGTACTAATGTTTGGATGCACTCCAAAAACTTATTGGGCAAACACAAACACAAAAGACGTAACAGATCAGTTGATTGCATCCCCTGCAGTTTATAAGTGACGTTAAACTCGAAGGTTGAGTCAGTAGTGGATTCATGTTCATGGATCAAACTTGGCTGTTTCACTCAACCACGCTAAAACGGCAACTAACTTATCGATAAGCTGATCGCGGAATCCCTGCAACAGCTCTCAATGAACCTAGAGTTTCGTCTTGTTGCCTACTTCTTTCATCTTTCTTCATCTACTTATCCTTTCGAATAGCCATCGTGAGACTATGGCGGAGCCAACATATACTATCTTCGTCCGGGTACCTATGTCCCGGGGTGACTTTGTCGACCCTCCACCGGTACGAAGCTCTTAATACAGCCGCTCAATCATAGGCCATCATGCCCATGCCCTTGCGCGCATCGGAGCACTCATGGCAGAGCTAACTAGAAGCATGACAGGTAAACTGGGACTCCGTCAAAGACGAAGCATTATGGAAGATCCTTTCCGGAGCTGCCAAGAAGCAGATAGACTGTAAGTGTTTACCAATATTCTTGTATATCTATTGGTGCTGACTTAGACAAGGGGACGAAGTGTAGGTGTTGATTTTATCATAATTATCATACAGGCAATACTCATCCGAGGTGCAGTGCCGATCGCTTTGAAGTTCCCGTCGATTTCCTCCTCCAACAAGTTGCATACCTTACCGAACGACATGCTTCGCAAGTCCGCGCTCAAGTCCGAAAAGCTACTGCCGCTGTTCGTGGCTCAGTGCAATCGCCTGTTCCTGGCAGCGACTCCGCCGGACCCGGTCATCAACGAACCCATTCAGCCTTATCCATTCGAAGAGACTCACCCATGCCGCGCGCCGAGGCAGGAAGTGGTGCCGGTACTCCTCTCAACGCATCGATACGGCCGGTTGTCACGCGAAATACATCGACAAATACTACAGTCTTGAGAGACATGGCCGGAGGCTCAGCTTCCCCTCGACCAGGAACAGGCTTGGCTTCGCGGACCGGCGAGCGACGTCGTCTTTCATCTTTACCAATATCATCAGTTCTCTCTAGATCACCCGATCGAGCAGCTCAGCCGGAGCCAGCACCAGATGAACGCAGTCCGTCGCCTGGCCCAGCGGAGGACAGTTCATCGACATCATCATCAGAGGACGAGTCTATTCCCGCTCAATCTCGCATCATTCGTCGACCCCCTCGATTCCAGCAGCCTGATGGAGGCCAATACGAAGATGACGACGATGACGAATCAGAGCCTGCCTTTCAGCCCTATACATCTCCTTCCAACCAGACTTCGGCACAGGATCTCGGCTCAACGCTAAGGGGGGATGGGCGCAGCTCCGGTAAAAGGCATCACAGGCCTCATGGAAAGTCGGCCATTCATCAATCTCATACATCCGACTCTTCAGCCAGCTCTGCTGCCATGGTACAGAAACCGGACAAGTCAGATAAAACTACGGAGCAGCGGACGCCCGGACCTCTCTCACCACGCAGAACTGCAGAATTGGCGGGACGCAGCCCAGGCAATCAGAACAAGGGTTACTCCCGTGAGGGTAGCGACGGAACGCCTAGTATGGGTAGTAGTTATAGTGATCTTGACGGTAAGTTGCTCTGTTGTCCTTCACCCGCTTGACACAATTTGCTCACCATATAGCGTTAGACGCCTCAGTTACACAATCTGCATTGGAGGAGGCATTGGCCAGTCATATGAACAGGGGTGCAGGAAGCCGCTTTAGCATCAGCCAGGCTTTTCGCAGCCGTTATAACCCTGGCCCCAATCAGTGATTGGCTTGAGTGTTTGTTTTGGACTTTGTATTTCTTGGAAATACTCGTTTGACACGGAGTTTGGATATAGGAAATGCATCAATGACGGCGTTTGGTTTCAGGCACTGGTTGTGTTTGCTCAAGATACGGACGTATAGATATCCCCCCTCTGCTCTTTGCTAAGATATGAAGACGGCCGACAATGGAGTATGGTTAGCGCTGCTGAAGAGTTCCGTATTTTGTAGTAGCTTCTAGGTTGGCAGGTTGGCCAGATTCTATTTGCCCAAGCTGCCAGGTAATGGGACAGTTACTACTATCAGGAAGAGGGCATCCCGACTGTCGAATAAACACAAGGAAGACGCGAGAATCGATCAATTACTATTCAAATCTCTTGTTTGCACAAACACTTAGCTTTCCGTCATTTATTATAGCATTCATTGCATCGGCATCTCCGCCGGCTGCGTGCAGCTGCCATAACCCCCCCTTACACTTCTCCGAGTATTTAATCACGAGCACCTACCAAATGCAACTTCTTTCTTCCAAACCCTTTCCACCTATCCAAAATCTCGAATTAGTTCCATCTCAAGATTTATAGAACTTCGTATCTTGCAAAGGGCATTTCGAGCTGACGCCATGTACCTCAGAGGGTGGTCAGGCCTTCCCAAGGATGTCTCCTTTCCAAGAGGTCTCGCTAATCTTGGGTTTGTCACCTATGATTGTTTTAAGATGCATCGCTAACATGGAATACTAAGTTTTTTTGTGAACGATGAGGATGAAGTCCGATCTATTGAGAAACCGGATTGTTACTACATGTTCTTTATCAGCAAGAACGATCGCGTCAATGAACGCCAGCGCCTCCACTTCAACAGCAAGTGAATCTGAAACTTCGAAGTCAGTACCATACTAATGAAACTGTCACAGTGGCTCTAGAAGATATCGTTCACAATCGTCTAGAGAAAGAGGGTCTCAAGAAGTATCACCTCATGCCTGAGAACAAACGGCAATCTCCCGTCTTCCTCACCCCCAACATTGCCAAAACTACACGCATTGTCATCATCCTTGGCGAACCTACTAAAGACCTAGGATGGATTGCCGGTCGAGTCGCAAATGGACCTGGTGGAATTGTTAAAGGAACCATGATCTCTGTTGTCCAGGCACTTGCCAAGCAGACCGCCAGCCCCAATGATCCAGAGCCTCCATGTGTCGTCCTCGCCAACATGGGCCAGCGATTCTGGTGGCCTGAAGAACAGCGAGCTCTCACGGTAGAAGCAGCTGCTGATATTCCACTTCCAAGTATGGTGCATTCTGGACGTCGACACTTCAAGGAACTCAATGAGATCCCTGGAAGTGAGACACCTTTGGCGCACATGACAACTGTTTTCAACAAGGTTCTTGAAGTCAACCAGAACGCAAAGGTCGACATCATTGCCGTTGGGCCTACCTGTGAGGTTGTCTTGCAGTTCTTTGAAAACGAGAAGCATTGGGCACAATGGGGTAATCGACTAGGCGGTATGCTCTTTATGGGCACTGTCTATGCAGCGGATTGGCTCGTCAATGCCGAATTCAAAGACTTCCTAGCTCAGGTAACATCCAAGCCCTATAGACAATTATTTCGCAAGTCACTGATCATCGCAGCGCACGCGCGGCTATCTAATCTCAGAGGAGCCTCTCGATACACCTCTAGCTATGCCCGAAGGAAACCCATCACTCCTGATCGAACCCCTTGGCTGCCCCTGTTTCTCTAGCGGAGAAGAGCAGTTCACTGAAACCATTCTCATAAAGGCCCTCGAGCCAGCTCTTGCTTATCTCCAAGAAATTGCTATGACTCCCAACTTTGTCAACCCTGATATGGCTGTTGCAGGGCGTCGCGCAGCAGACATCACCGATGAGAAGTGGAGTGAAATGCCAGAGGAAAGCAAGCCAGAGGTCACAACCATTGACCCAGAGGTGATGCAAGAACAAATCAAGCAGATGAGGCGTTGGAAGAAGTTTGCGGAGACGGGCATGGCACCTGACTCCGACTCTGACGAGGATTAAGATCATGTGGTTGTGTGGACGTCTCATGGTGACGGTGCGAGGAGAATGTAGTGCAGATACCATCATCAATGGAGCTCAACATGACAAGGGGATATCTTGTTCATTACAAGTAGACTAGAACCAATCTCAAGTCTCGAGCAGTGGCTAAAAAAGATATAGCAAGGTCCTTTGCAGCTGCTGGTATACCCATGTTATACAATTCTTGTTTTACATGTTTTACGCTTTGAACAGTGAGGCTATATTGGGCCCGGCTGGTGTCAGGTCCTCAATCAGCTCTCTCGTCCTCCTCACACGCTCCTTAACCACAGCATCCTCTGCGGTCCACCGGTCTTCAGCATCGGGTGGGGTGCCGCTCCAGAAGGAGAATACACCTGACTGTGTAGCAGCCTTTGCTTGCTGAAGCTCTTCGTCCCTAGCAAGCTTATTGACCATTTTACCCCAATTGGAAAGGCCTGCGCTTAAGCACTCGCGACAGGTATTTTTTGCGGCCTTATCGGCAGTCAAAAGATCCATATTGCGTAGCTGCTCCTCCGCAGCATCGACACTGTCACGTGTCCATGAGAGTCCATCCTCCTTAGATGACGTGGAAAAGAGAATCTCGCCGATCCAGAGGCTGAGAGAAGCCTCCTCGCAGCGTTCATGGGGGCTGCGCCAGGGAGGCTGGGTGCCATCTGGCGGTGGAGGTGGATAATCGGCCTGAGAGAAAGTTTTAACGACCTTATCGAAGACAGATTGAGACTTTGGCCTTATTTGAGCAGTAGGAGGAGGGTCGTTCGGCAAGAAGCGGCGGGCTTTCAGAAGGGAGAGATAGATAGGGAGGGCTGCATCGACTTTACCGCTGCGGGCTTTGAAATTTGCCATGGCAGTAACGGCATCGAGAACGTTTTGTGAGGGCAAGCCGGCTTTCTCATTAAGCACGAATGTCTTTGGGTTGTAAGGCGGCCGTGACATGTCCATTCCTTGCGTAGCCTCGGCGAGAGCTAAGTGGTATAGCGCCTCAGCGCCTTCAGGTTGCTTCTTGAATTCCAGGTAACTAGCGTATTCGAGTGTTGCTTCGAGCTTCTGTCGCGAAGTAAAGCCCTTGGTGCCCAGGATCTTCATGTAGAAGTTATCTGCGTTTGGATAAGCAATTTCACAATCCTCTTCGCGGGGTGCATGGGGTTGGCC
>PVPY01001353.1:0-20324 GCA_002982035.1 Fusarium algeriense | reverse complement strand
AGTATATTTTATATACTAAAGTAATTATATAAGGAATAATAAGTTCTAAGAATAAGTTATTCTTAGAATACTATGCTCCTAGACCGCTACATTCTAACGCTTATTGTTTTAATATAATATAAGCGTCTTAGTTAGTTCTTATAGTGGTTAGGTAGGTCTGGTATGGCTGATACTTATATGAGTTTTTTTGTAGGGTATACGTGACGTAACCGCTAGGGTCGTAACACCGAGTGGGAGAAAAACGCACAGCAAGCCGAGGTAATCATGGCTTGTAATCCAAGAGCTGGTGTCTAATCTTCTAGTGACTGCGGCGCTTTTGCGGCTGGGATGTGAGCGATTTATTGCGGGAGGATATTGTCCCCTCGTGCTGTCCGAGCCATGCATCCTGTTAATAGCGATTGAAGTCTGCGTTAAATTCATGGCCAGTATTTTTGCACCCGCTCAGTATCCTCTAGTCCATTGATCGTGCAAAGAGGCAGAGTGACAGCTCATGTGAACAAGCTGGTATCGGGTATATCTGCTCACAGCGTGGAGCGCAGAGAGGATATTCTCTATTGATCAGGCAAAGCATAGTTGATTGGTATTAACTGATCCGCGAGTTTACCTACTTGTGATAGAAGTCGAGCCGCTACTTGAGATTAATAATCCAATAGTAAAGCAAGTTAAACTTGTGTGAGTGTCTTATACCTGGAGTCAAGTGGGGCGGAAGACATCAGGCTGTGATTATCATTCCCCTCATTCCTCAAAACGGTTCGGGAATGGGGTCACCAAAGATGGATTCACTGCTCTGTTACCCAACTAGGGTCTCATCCCTCCTCAGGCCATCAAACTGTCATCAGCATATTCGCATTCGCTCGCATATGACTTAAGGTAATTCTGCCAGATGGTGAATGGGGGGAATTGTTGCACCTCGGGGACAAAGATACTCACATGGATCTGCATCCACCACTGCCGAGTGTCCATACCGGGATCTATTCTCTCTTGTCGATCAGCTAGTTAAAGACATTAGGGCGATCGATAAACAAGGTTTGTGTCAGACACTTTAACTGAACCTAGCACAACAAGAGCCAGCATAGAGTCTAAACCAAGCTTGAGCATAAGCACAAAGTTCTCACTCGGGTTCCGATTCAGGTCCCCGCAAATCTATGCCTTGGCCTGACACCAAAAAAGAGGCCACCTTCTCCCTTTCACTGGTTCTTCGAATAATTTGCATTTCTTGATGTAATTTTCTATTTTTAGTGGTTGTATTGGCAAGGAAGGCAATAGTTGGAGCCACCCAAGTACAGAGTTTTCTTCTCCGAGCTGCATGCTCATCTTTCTCTTCTTGCGGGGTAGCTTGAAATGCGTTCGGCCTTGATTTCCCTTTGAAGGCAAGCTTTCTTATCTTCGTGCTATTTTCAGGGGTTCAACTTAGGCTCGTCCCCTTGTTCGCTGTAATTTCCCAATCGCATCGACAACTGCCCGAGAAGGCTGTCCATCCCAATTAACTGAGGCCGCTAACGCTGTACTTCGCCCCGCTGAATGGGTACCTTTGTTCTTATTTCAGCACTACTATCCAATTGCCGTTCCATAGCCCCCCACACAAGAAGTAAGACGGGACGAGTATACTCCGTGTTTATTGATCACTTCAGCCGTCAGCATCATAACCTACAACCTCTTCGGCACGAAGTATAAATAGTCTCTCAAGGCCCAAACATGGGATAAACACAACAATCTGCTGCTCACAACGCCATTATTCAAAAGATTTCCCTAAGAACACTCGCGTTTACCATGAAGTTCACTGGCATAGCCTTAGCTCTGGTCCTTGCAACTAATGCTCGAGCTTGGAGACTCGAATTTTATTCCGATTTCAAACATATCAAGACCCACGGAACTGAGAGAGGCGTATGCCACAACCTCAGATCCAGCTACGACGAGAAGACAAAGATGATTTACTTCAACCCTTCGACTCCTTCATACCCGGATCCAAAAGGGTATACTGCATACAGCAAAGCCGACTGCAAAGGCAACAAATACTACGGATCGGACGGGTGGCAATACCCGGACGAGAATGGCGATGGTACTCGGTTTAGGAGCTACAGGGTCACTAAAAACTAAATGACTACGTGCTATCGCAGGATTTCTGGCGGTTGAGGTCGCATAGGCTAGGGTATTCAGGATTAGCAAGGCTAGAACAGAGATTGGAGAATGAGCAGACGTATTGTTGGATAATTCCTATCCAGACCGCGGTATCGTACTTGCAGTTACAAGCCAAGTAGGTCCCTTGCAACTACTATTCTTTTCAGTATTCCTGCTGAGGTGGTTCGGTGATTTCTCGACGTCAACACGAATTATGCGATCTGGACAGGTTAGTCATTGGATTAAGTTGACGAGGCCGACATCTTTCCACCTCCAGCCATCTGGCCCCCGCCCTATTGCTCAAGGGGCGTGAAGCATAGCCATCCCATCTGCAATGCTGCCTGATCTGAGGAGGCTGTCTTCTAGAGGGTGTCCACTGGTTCCCTGAGAGGCTTGCGGCCTAGTTACAGCCCTTTTTCCCGATCTCTCTCCTCGGTTGCAACCTTTCAACGTGACGCCTATTACCGAGGGCGGCAAGCCAGGCTGGAAAATGAGAACAGACCTGCTTGTGATATGGGGCGCGTTCTGGGCGTGGCTTCATTGGGCGCATCACGGACGAGCTGGCAGGCTGTGTGTGAGTGTATATCAACCTGTATGGGGTAATTGTTTGACTACTAGTAGCCTGGAAATAGGCACTACACTCGTTTCACCTTAGGGGCACTAGATATCTAATATTGTATGCGAATAATAAAGAAGGCTATAATTAGAAACATCGCAAGCGGAAGAAGTAAAAGAAGCTAGCTCGAAGGGTCCTAGGTCGGGGAGTTCAGAGAAGGAGGGAGAAATGTCAGGTATTGGTAATTTCGCTACCTCGATATGGGAGGACTAGTCTTGAACTGCGTCGATGGGTTTTCTGCACAATATATAGAGATATGTATAGAAGATAGCTGAGATTCGTCAAGCCTGCCAACCGTCCACTGCACGGACGCCGCTGGAGTGTTATGCAATACGTCACGTCGTCACGGCAGGCGGACTTAATGCTATTAGTTGCGGGCAGAATTAAGAAGTGACAGCCACGACAGGCGGCCTCAAAGCTTCCCTCATCACTACATCAGATTAGAATTGGTTTGTTGTTGGGGATAGATCCGTGGGCGGTGGTGAACCCGACTTGCGTTACATTGGGCAAAACGGCGAGTTGCGTCTAAGCTAGCCAAAAAGATGAACTTGTTGTGAACGACGTGGCTGTACTGTTTCAAGTGCGGCAAGTACCCGAGCAGCAGGTTCTGCCAGAGATATTAGATGGCAATGAATTTTAGACGTCTTTTGCGCTTATGACGCACCTCATGCGTCCCATCTACTATCTGCGTTCGGATCAGCGGACCAATGTTCCTCAGCCCAAGCCACTTTATCCGCAACGCGATCAGTAAGACAGCAGAAAAGAAGAGAGAAGGGTTAAATAATACCACAATACTGTATTCTAAAATACAGGCTAATTTATCTTCCGTTGCATTAACCTCAGTCCCAATTCAGGTCACTTCCCAACCATTGTTTGTCAGCTAGATCAAAACCAACACCATCGTGCTGCTAACAGACCACCCAGCCCGCCACCAAGTTTTTTATTCCACTGTCATGTATCTCAACTGCAGCCACTACACTATCGCACTTCTAATCCACCTTCCAGTTACCCTCTTACTCAGCATTAGTGCTGGCATCCAACTGCGGATCCGAGGTGGAATATTTGGCTTGCACGTTTGTTTCGAGTCCCTCCCCGGATTTTGGCTTTTTAGTGGACGTATGTTTTATGCTAGGTGGACCATTCGTGCACTTAGACAAGCTGTCTTGGCTTTCGTGGCAGACTCTTGGCAATTTCTTTTGTTTATGACCTGGTTGATCGGTGAGATTACAATATAGCGATATATAGATAAATATTACTTATACCCTTCTTGACAGTGCTGAGCCTATCACATCATCCACTGCCGATTCACCGAGCAAATCAGAAGAGTTTCCAATACCAGTAATCCGATCAGACAAGAAATCAAGAAGAGCTGATGGAAATGCCTTCTTTGCCACTCTCCAGGCGTAACTGACCACTGTACTCAAGCACTGATTAACATGGCTTGCCTATATCGACATTGCGAAGGGTCCAGAAAGTCAGATAGACAGTATTACTATAACTTCTACAAGGGTTCAGTACGAGGCTGGGACCTCATCATATCTGTTGGACTGTAACGTCAACTAAGGCACAATGAACAATTGAGTTTAACATAAGGAACAAGAAATCCGTTCAACAATACTCATGTTTAGAAGAACAAAGAAAGTAATTTACCAAACTGAGTCAAGTCTTCTCACTTCTCTTGATTAAATATGAAGGTACTTAATGTCACACTCCAAGATGTGTTGGTTAGCTAGAATGAACAAAAACATCGCAGCAGTAACACCGATAATACTTGAATAGATTAATGACATGCAAGAAAAGCCCCCCAAAAAATGCCACCTTGGATTCCTCATGATAGTTCCTTATTCCATCCAGAGGGAGCAATGAGGTAGTTTGAGCTTATTTAAGCAAGTTGTAAGTGGTAGTACGTGATATTTAAAACCCCATTGCTAGTACAAAAAGGCACACCTTATTACAATATGAGACAGCCTGCCTTCGACTTAACTCGCTATGGCTTAATAGCATAATCTCACGACATGCCTATAGCTCCGATCTAAATAAACTCGGGAGAACTAGGCAGGCTATCCTTCAGATTGGCCAGGCCGTCCAACGTATCTGCACGTCAAGTGAGCACATCAACCTCGACTTAGACTTAGGCGAAGCGCTCAACTCTTATTTACCGAGATATCCATTATATAGATAGTCTATATCTTCCTAGAAAAAATACCCATAACCTGCAAGAGTCCCTGCTATCGTTTACCTTTCTCAACTTAAATGGCACCACCCGGGGTCATAACTTTATACTCATCCAGTGCCGCTATTCTGTATATATTATCTTGCCCCTAGTCCACAAAGAGAAACTGGCCCGCGACCGCACCCATGATAACTAATAAGAGTGCAGTGTACTTATTAGTGAACTTGTAGAGAACCGCCAGGGCAAGCATGTACAGAACCGCCGCGGGGCCAACCTGAGCGGTTGTGTCAATCACCTTACCAAATGGCTCATCCTTCACCCTTTCCAGAGAGCCCACAATACTGGCCTTAAGGATCTGTACCGCGATGATTGCTATGACGCCAATGACCGAGCCACATAGGCCGTCAAAGAAGCTAGCGAGGAACTATTTACCGTCAGCGAAGTTATTGCTAGAGCTGCTCACAGCGGAAATGATAGTGACGAGGAAACTAAGGAAGTCAGAGCTCCGCTTACCTTATTTCGAACCAACTTTTCCAACAACTCATGCCCTGCAATGGTAAACAGGAAACAGGGGGAAAACATTCCCAGAGTGATAATAATTGCCCCCGCAAACGCGTTGCCAATCGACCCATCTAAGTATGCGCCCTGAAAACCCACAAACGTTGCAAAAATAACCAGAGGTGCCGGCAAGATATTCCCAATGGCAATTCCATCGATGAACACGCTCTGTGGGAGCCATGCCCCCATCAAGACGGCCTCAACCTGCACAAACGGGATGGCTGTATACGCGCCGCCGAATGAGAGCGTGCCAGCCACAAGGCCAAGCACGAAGAGGTTGATTAAGGAAGGTTTCTTAGCGATACCGAGGGCCAGCGACACGGGTGAGGGCACACCACGAAAGACGACATAGAGTGCGTAACCCACATATTGAAGGATGAAGAGCGCGGCCGCAGGGATCCAGAGGCGCCGGGCGATGAAAGTGTAGATTATGCCGTAGAGTCCAAGGGACATGAAACTATGAAGTAATGGAGTCAGCGTACTGCCTAAAAGCGTCGTAGTAGATACGGGCGTCGGCAGAAAGCATCTGTCGCATAGTTTTGTTTAACCTGGAGGAACGGGAATACTGACATGTTTATGCGAAGTGCGCCGTTGATGGCCGTGCAAATGGCTGCAATCACGAGAAAAGGGTCCACTTTTCTCGTATCATGCTTTCTCACGGAGTGGTCAGCTATCTTGTGAGTCGCTCTTAAGATCTGGAAATAAATGTAAGAATCAGATGGCGGAAGATGCTCATAGTGTTTCGATAGATCAGACACCTACCATTGCCGCGACGATAGGCTGCAAAGCCCGAAACGAAGCATTGAAGTACTTATTCTCAAAACCAGCTAGTGTATACAAATAACTAGCGAGTAGCATCAAAGCAAACCCGGGCAGGATGAATGCCATCCCTGCAATAATCCCGCCTATCCTACCCGCAGACAAGCAACCGAAGAACATGCATAATTCGGCAGCCTCAGGCCCGGGGAGGATCTGATATACTGAGAAGACGCGCTGGAATCGAGGGTGATCCATTTGTCCTGGATCACTAGCTTTTCTTTGATAAGGGCAATCTGCGCGACAGGCCCGCCCCAAGCAAAGAGACCAAAGTTGTAGAAGAAGAACCAGAAAAGTTTCGGATACGATAGTTTAGGGACATTAGAGTTATCTTCAAGTCCCTGGTCGTCTTCGGTACGAGGTGTATCAGAGGCGGGTCCGCTGCAGTCAGGCTGAAAAGAGTCAACCTTCTGAGATTCTTCGTCCACTTTCTTGTCGTGCAACTTGGTCGCAACTGATTGTGAGGGTGTCAATTCAGCCATCATTGGGAAGAAAGGTGTTGGCGATTGCTTAGAAATCCTAGCCCTCTTGTCCTGCGGATTGAAGAGAAATCTGATTGTGGTGAGTAGCCAGCATCGCGTGGCTTTTGTACGAGTAAACTTTTACGCTCTTCTAACTATTACTAGGGAACATTGAGATAGAATGGACGGACAGGAGAGCTTTGATTGGCCAGTAGGCTGCAACGGTAGTCGCCGTCCCTGAAGATACTTCATCACAGGCCACAGATTAAACCTAGTGCGATTGGCCAATATCAGCAAGCGGGTTGCTGATCAGGCTCAAGCGCAAACCTAATTTATCCCCTCGAAGCTTGGGTCGAGACAGACACCACAACGTTAATTGGCTGGCGCGAAGCACTAATATCAATCTTGGATGCATGCTTCAGCCCCAGTGTCGTGGCCGGAGTGTTGCTACAGTTTAATTATCTCCCGAGATTTCCATGATGTTGCTACATTAATCAACCTGCCTCTAAGCAACCCTGTCTATCCTAAGTACATCTTGGTGCTTCGAATAGTCTCTGCGCCATACTTCCTCATCGTATCCCTCCATCAGGTCCGTAAACTCTCTGCCAGCAGTAGCCCAGCCGAGGACCCCCTCAAAGAGCGTATAACTCTCGATATCCGAATCATCCTTCTCTTGGATGAAGTCTGTAAACCACCCAGCAACCTGGTTGCCTTGCTTACGAGATGTTTCTGGGGCATATTAGCCTTCTTACCTCTCCATGAACCAATTAGACCTTGGCTGTCCGTCTCCAGGGACTTGCCATGCATCGTCATGCCTTGGCTGTAGGAGAACTGCTCTCCTATGACGGTATCATCAATGGGTAACTTTTTCTGGCGCTGAAACCCAGTCACATTCCACTATAGCGAGGTTCCGAAATTTGTAGGGTGGCTTCCCCTCCAAGGGTTAGTTGATTGGAATGACTGGGCACCAGTAGGGGACGGCTAGTACAGGACTAGCTTCATCCGCTTTGTCAATGTTCCCATTAGATTACGCCATCATGTGGCTGAATGGTGCAATTTAACAAAATATCTGAGAGAGGACTGACAGGAAAGATGGGATTGGCCGGATGAAATGAGGCGGTCATTACATTCGGCATTCGTCCTGATCCGTTTTCTGCAACCTTTTGGTCCTTCTCGACGCATCACAATAGACAGGTAGCAAGCCTCCCCATCCACCCTTTCCATAGGCCCTCCTGGTACTTGGGATCTTTTGGCATTGTAAGGTTTGCGGGGTAATGTGATGGACGGACAGCGACCCCATGATTCGTTGTCGCCTCGGCGGCATTAATGACACATTTTCCCAATATGGTTCCGGGCGGAGAATCCTGCTGTTGCGTCTAGGATAACATGCCTGTATCTGTAGCGGTTATGGAATGGTTAGGGTTGTCATTTTAGACTTTTGCATTAATTGTTGATTATAAAATTTGTATTAGGAAAGATGAGAATGGCGAGTACCTTATCTTGATTTGTAGGGGCAAGTTTCATGTTCGGAAAACAGCCCTATTCACACAGTCTAATGTTTTCCATGCCGCTTTTACTGGCCCATTTCAAGTGGGTGGCGTAGAACTTTGGGACTAATGGCTGATATCTCTTTCAAGGAAGCCTCTTCGAGAACTGACGAGATAAGTGAGGGTTCTCTGTTCATTGTTAACAAAATGATTGAATAACTTAATAATGGGGATTACTATGTTTCAGTAGCACCCGAGATTGAAGAGCAGAGCATATCTACGCTACAATTTCATGCATGAATGTTTTCTTTGGCAAACAAATACGCAGTCGCCATCCTGATATCACTATCAGCAGCGAAGTACTTGGGTAGGCTAAGAAATTTGGAAATCGTTGAATTTCTTGGGTCCATTCCGGTTATTTATGAACTGACGCCAAGTTATATCAGAGATTTTAGAGATGAAGCCTTCAAGTACGCAAGGATCAATCTGCCTCAGGGTCTGGGAAACACACTTGTTAGACAGGTCTGTGAAGGCATCGCGAGTACGACTCCGGAATTCATAAAGGAACTTCTAGACTCGTATACGGAGACTCCTATGATAGGAAGATGTTAGGACTATGGCAGTTATCAAGCATTACAGGGAGTACAAAGCCGCTGCTTGCAATATGGCCATGGCACAGCCCCTCACCCCCCAGCGTGCTGATAGGAGAGGAAGATTGGAGTTTGCTCAAACAACGTCCTGCGATGGATTGTCTGTCAACATGATCAAAGTAGCAAGGCTTGTATGCTTCGTCGGAAATCTACGGGAAATACAGGCCTTAAATGCAACATCAGTCTCAGAGGAAGGTTCCATGCAGGACCCCACGGGAGCATGAGTACGCAGATGGGCCGGTTATTGGCCATCAACTATGTTATTTGTCGCTCGAGCGGTAGCACTAACGTATAGACACCCGTCGAGAAGTACCAACTCTTATGCGGTCACCAGAAAATTTCGTATACAGTAACAGGTATATAGGCTGTGGCTGGGCCACATACAACTGGAGGACCTGGTGGGCCTCAAATTCGGTTGTTGACGAAGGCTCAAACATCAAACCAGAGATAATTAACTGGTAATAAATTGCATCAACATACCATGGCCTACGAATAATCCATAAATCCCTTCACAGTTGTTGGTTGTGATTAGCAGTGAGATTCTTTTCTTGGAAGGAGGGCATGGAGTGTATGCTTAATTTAGTATAACTCTCTCGAGTGAGAATCTGTCAAATATCAGTGTACCTGACGCAGATGGTGTCGAGAGCTCATCCACACATACTATCGAGAGCCTCCCAAATAGTATTCTTTTTGACGACACACTGACCCTTCCCAGTCGAAGTGCAGCCACCTTCCAGTGCTTGGGCAACAGTATCCATCTTCTCCTCAGATGTCGCGTAGCGCATAAGCATCTCATACGCCTTTCCGCATTCAACGTCTCCGTTATGGTATGTAGCATCCTGAAGAGGGTCAACAGGCCCTGGCGGGATTGGGATCTGAGTAATATCTGTAGCAGGATTCTCGGCGAGACGCGAGAGAAGTTTGCATGGCATTGATTGTTTGCCATGGCAGATTTGAGTCTGGGGCTGTGCAGCAGCAGGAGCTTCGCCCGTTCCGGGTGCTGGGCAGACAGTCGCTGTACCGAAATCCGGGCAGTTGGAGGGTTTTGGCTCGCTATCCAGGGGTTCGTCGGGAATTGATTGTATTCCAGTGCTCTCCGATATGCTTCCAGCCTGGTCAAGCTCTCCCTCCCCGGGGGTCTTGCTCGATAAGGATACCTTATCCCCCTTTATGGTCTCTCCTCTGGGGCCAGATGTAAATGCCGCACATAGCCTGGCCATCCGCTCTATTTCTCGCCTGCGAGCGCAATTCGCTCCATTTGCATCATCTCCACCGGGTTCGCGTCTTGTCCATACGTTGATATCTTCGTCGGCGAAGCCAGCCAGCCGAAGGAGGTCCCGGAGCTGCCCGTTCTCTACGACGACCTCCCGTGCCGCCAATTGTACCTCCGTCGTCGCTTTGATCCCTTGCTCTCGAGCTTCTGCGACCTTACGCTCAAGATCCGACACATACTCTTTCCGGCGCGCTCGGTAGCGGCGCTTGTTCTCCGTCAATCGAGATGTTTTCGCGATGCTGGAGGTTGGGGTCACGCACTGCATCACGTCAGCAGAGTCCATGCATTCGTTTGGTCTGGAAGCTCCCAGTCCAGTCTCAGACTAAAGGAAAATATAGACTCGAGGCACTTGCCACCCTCTTATTTTTATGGCGAGGCTCGTCGACTTGCTGAGTTTGGTTGCGATTCGACACAAGGGAGTCACCGTCCAATTCACAGGTGGGGTTTTTGCCAACATGTAGTGCGGGCATATCAGTAGTGTGTCCAGCCATGGCTGTAAGGAAGGGAGGCCGTGGACCTGATCACTGGCGGGAGTGCTGGTATCGTGGGCCGTTTTGCTTGTGATGTCCAAATCAGTTCTCGCTGTCTGTTGGATGTTTGGACCCCCTCCCCCTCTTTTGCCTGGACTTCCGTTGCGGTGGTTTCGTCCCAGCCTCTCATCATGTGATTTTTTCCCGTGTTCTTAGCGTGTTTACGGCCGTGTCATGGCGGGGCATTGGGGTAGGTGAGCTGCGGTAGGCATAATCTTCACAGCGTCAGGAAGAATTGCCTTAGTAATCCTGCTGTATGCTTTAAGTAATTCTGCGGGATGGAATACCCCGCACAGGAGGAGAATCAAGCAACACATTTTTGTTGTTGCTCATCATATTCACTTTAGCCCTTTAAGCACGCTCAGTACGACATGGGGCTTGGGTGGTCAAGATCTCGCTAGGGACACCAGAACTCAATGCCAAGAGTCTTTTCTTATTTCAACAAAGTAGATTCATTTAATAAGTTGTACAACACCAAGCGATCGAACAAATATTATTACACAAGTGGCACAGACAGGATGGATGGCTGACAACAATGGGGCAGAAGATTCTGAGTAAATCACGCAATGAGTGACTCTTGATTTTCTATCTGAAGGAGCACAATTACCCGGGGGCCTGAGATGTACGTACCTCACTCACAAGGCCAACCTCCTGGAGGAGAGGGGCAGCCTTATGAAATATCCCGTGCCCCCCGGGTAAGCTGAACTCAACACATGATGGAGATGGTGCTGCTGCCTTGCAAGCAGCGGTATAATGACTGTAGCCTGTCAAGCCGTGGCATTGGTCTACTACGTGAGCGAGCGGATTGATATTGACAAATATCGCGAGCAAACAAGAGGAGAGAAAATGCGACCGATGCCATAATGCTAAGTGCCCACTCCACGAGGAATCGTTGGCGAGTTAAGAAGCATATCATCCTTTCTACCCTCTACAATCGAGAACATCAGAGCCATGAACCTAAGGACGCCGAAAGCCTACATAGGTGGGGAACGTGATCATAACTGAGAAATTCTGACCCTTCACTCGGGCTGGAGGACAACTCATCGTTCTAGGTGTCATCGTACCATAAAGTCTGGCTCTTCCTCGATAACTTTGGCCTGTCCGCCCGGAGCCGGGTATCCAGATTGTTATTATCCAAGAGAAACCGGTTGTGCAGGACAAATGGATCATCCCCCCCGCTTCCAACGCCTCTTCTTCTTGTACTCTTGCTCTCGAAGCCACATACTGTAGTGCGTACTGAGGATTCATGGCTCACCCCCAAGAAAGCGCGAGCGTTGACACCTGTCATACCAGCTGTCAGGAGAGGCGGAAGTGTGAGATTGTCTAGAGTCTAGAACCTAGCTAAAGCCGCTCAGTACTCTAGGGAGACGGGCAGATGCGGATGTTGGCGAAGGCAACCGTGCCGTCGTGGACCTGTAGACAAATGAAACCAGAGTCCTGCTCTTTACTGTGCTTCCGTCCGCGGAATCTTTCGTTGGGATCGGATGGATCAGCCGTGAATTTTGTGGATTGCTAGCCATTGAGATACACTGTATAGGTACGATCCTTGACCATGATCTCGTAAGTGTGCCTTTGACCCGCAGCAAGTTGCTGCGTATTGGTGTAACCCTGCTCGTCTGGTTGTCCCGCGGCGCCTTACATTATGAATCGCGCCTGTGCGATGATAAAAAGACCTGTCAGGTTCGTTTCTCCGCCTATCGCCGCGCGTTTCCTCGTCAATCTGAATCTCGTAGCCGGTGTCGACTCCTCCTGTTGCCGCATTTCCAGGGACAACAGGCCCCGGCGTTCCCGGAAATTCAGGCCTGCGCGGATCTCGGAACAGCACAAAGACACCGGAGCTATCATTTTCGTTGCCAAGTGCATGCGGTAGGCAGAAGCCTAGACGCAATGTGAAGTCGTCGAATTGCTCGGACCTGTAGATGAGTAAACCGATTCCATCAGCAGGTTGAGCAATGAGCGAACGATCTACTATCTTGAAATCACCACCTTCTCGGCCCATGTTTGAAATTAACCAGTTGACACTAACGTCGGCTGGGCACTGTGTCCCGTCGAACAGGTAGTGGAAACCTGGCTCCGGTTGAGCAGGATTTGGCGGCGGTAGGACATGATCGCCGAGTCGTCGAGCCAGCGCAAGTCCCGTAAGCATTGGATTGGGTGTACCAATTGTCAGAAAGAGAGCAAGCCCAACAGCGGACGCCGTCTTTACGCCGTGGAACTCCATGTGGGCCGTCTATCACGGATGTATTCGAATCATCTCCCATTTTCAACGTGCCAGCCTCATGGTGTATGGTCCCAAGCCCATCGCGGCAACCATTCGGGTTGGCCCCATTCCGAATGACGTACGGCAGGTCTCTGGTGAGCGCCGTGGCAGCAACCTCTGAGCCACCATCTTCGGTGGGTTGCGGGCGATCACATCGATATTATACTCAGCTGCCAAGGCGACCGCTAGCCCATCTGAGGCCTGGTCCAGGACGTCCCACAGCAGGAGATGTTTGGCAGAAGGGTGTAAATTTACGTATGCCTTAAGCTCGCCATAGTTGGTCTGAGATGGGCCACGATCCAGTGATACGTTGCTATTTGGATTGTCGGCTTCCATCTTCCTGAGAGCTCTGTAGGGCTTAAACAGAAGTATTATTACATAGTAAAGGTCAGCATGCCGGCCGAACAAGTCGAAAAGTGTAATTTATCACTTTCAATTTTGCGTCTATATAACGGAAGTGAATTACGGAACTGTTCTGCACTCTGACACATCTTTTGTAAAGAATACTTAACATAAACTGAATCTGAAAGAAAGCACTTTAATCAACCTATCCTTATATACTTTTTTTTGGCATTTCTTTAGCCTGCTTTGTGGCGGTCTCTCCCAGCGAAACACATACTGTCCTTTCTTCATCGCAGTGCGTCTCAACCGCGGACCCGTTACCCACTTTGTCTCGCCATTCCTGATTGTACCAAGTTCATAAGGTACATTATAGTCAGGTGGTGTTTGGAGATCTGGCCACGTGAGACGGTTTGGGGCGTTGAGGTATCGTTGCATGTCGTCGCTGGACTGTACGGCAACCGTGAAGTGATTCAGTTGTCGAGAAAGGAAGATATCCAATGAACCCAGTATCGTCTTCCTCCGGATCTGTGGAGACTTCCATAATCAGTCCTTCGTCGTCGACTGTAACCGCGCGAACATTGGGAGACAGGTAATCTGCGAATTGTGCTAATATTGGAACCTCAACGTCCTGATCAGGCGGAAAGAGCTTGGAAGTGCCTTTGACCTTGATCATGCGCAGTTGATCCCAATCCTACACATTGCAATGAGTTACGGTTTTTGGGTTGTCGCTTGAGCCGAAATAGCCCTGCCCCTCGGACATGAACCTTTCTTCTGGTTTAATCATGGTGGGTTGGAAAGAATCAATAGGGATAGTAGATGAATTTCAAGGCAGTAAGCGCGGGGGTCTTTAAAATTAAAATTCCAGCTGCCGGTAAACCCCCGGCCAGAAAGAGCGCACTTCTTTTTTCGATACCCTGTCCTATACCTCCGCGCGAAACACTTCTCAGATATAAGCAGGCTAATGGCATTGAACCTAAAGTTATCGGGCACAAGGTAAAATTCAAATGCCGATGAGAAGACAAAGTTCGTCCCGTTCCTGCCGCCCTTGTCTTATGTTGGCCACAATTCCAAGGTGACATGTTTTCTTTGTTATACTCGATCCCTTCAACGTTGTAAAAGGCGAAAGGAATCTCTCGAACATGCCAAATGGCAGTCACATCATGGATTGACGCTGGGATGATGTCAAACCGATACGAGTACACGTCTAGACCAGCAGAAGACCAAATCTGACTGGTCCAAGCGCTTATTCGCAATTACGACGGAGTCGCCACAGTAGGCTGCGAGACGCCGCCATTGTAAACCGTAAGGATATCCTAGGCGATAGTCGGCAGGCAACGTTGGCGTACCAGGAATGCCTTCACTTGGTATGTCAGGGTAAGCTTGCAACACTTCCTGTACAAAAGGAGCTGGAAGGTTCTGGTTGTCTGGGATTAAGCGTTAGATCAAGAGTAGAATGATGATGTCAGAACGAGGAATCACCTTGTAAATAGGATGTGAATTCTGCATCGGTGCTAACGTTCTTTGGTGTTGGGTCTTTTTGAAACAAAGTATGTTCCTTCATCGGTATTTGTGCCAATGAGAATCAGAACATGGACGAATTTCCCCTCAGACAAAAGTTCAGAACCTGAGCCTTGAATAATGTCTCCATCTTCGGAAGGAATGAAGACAATCCAGAGATTTGGTGAAGCAGTGAACACCTAATGACTGGAAGTTTCCCTTGCTTCTTGCAAGGCCGAACGATATTCAGATAGACAGTCCTCCGAAGTATCTTAGTAAGTCACATCTTCAGTCGCTCAGGTTTAAATTAGTCTGACTATCCGCAGGCACATCACCCATAACATGTAATTAGCTTACACCGTAACCCCAATACAGGCAGCGGAGTAGCTGTCAGCAGGTTTCTTGCCAGCCCATGTTGTATTCAGAGATTAAGGAGTATAGAAACGAACGTCTCCAACTAGAGGCTGTGCATAAGGGATACCGAGGAAGAAGTCTTGGTTATATAAACTTAAGTGAGTCCCATTCTTTGTGGTAGCAGATATAATTTATAACACAGGCGTTAGTAACACTCTAGTAGCAAGATGTATAACGCTGATAATACTAAAGTATCTCATTGTTAAAAGCTTGTATCTTGAGTTTGGATGGAAGAAGTTGGTTGTTTTGTATATTCGAGTACAAGGATTAATTAAAGCGAGTTTGCCTGGATTTGTATATATCTATATAGATAACGGGAATCATGCCCCTCGGGATCTCATTGTATAGAGGTCGATTTCCTGGTTGTCTGGGGTAAGCTCTTGGGAGTATTGCCGATCCTCAAGCCGACTTAAAAGCTTAACCCCAGGTAGTTTGGATCTTTTCCCTGTCTGGAAAAATGTTTCGACGCTACACTGCCATCCTTTCGGGCTCAGGCTGAGAAGCTCCGCCACTTATCCTATGAAACCCCCAGTCTCGTTGATTTCCCTCAATTTCAGTAGTGGAAGGTTGACAAGGCTGTGCGAGACAAGTTACTACGTTATCTCATGGCTCCTTAAGAGTTCAAATTCAACCCAAGGCTGCACTCGCAACTCAAATTCAAAGCTTTTACTCATATAGGAAAGCTGCCAACTACCAGATTGTCGTTATCATCAGAACAACAAACTGGTTGATCATGGATACACTGGAAAGCCGTCAACAGCCTATCTTCCGTGCCGACAGAAGCGAAAAAAGGTGAGGTTTGTACACGCCTAACCTGGTCCTTAATCTCTAATTTCTCATCCCCTCTGTTTTGCGCTTTGTTACTGGGGCTGACCTGTTCCCATTAGTGTGATCATGCCGAGCCTGGATGCTCACAATGCGCCCGCCAGAACATCCAATGCCCTGGGTACGAAACAGATTGGGACCTATAGCTCAGAGATGAGACCGTAGTCCTGGCTCAAGGCATCAGCAAAAGGAAAGCTAATCAAGCTGCAAAGCGTTCAACGCCGCTCACACCAAATTCTCAAGGTTATCCTGCAGGAGAGAGCTCTCCAAACCGAGCTATCAGTATCCCAACTGTCGAGCCGCTTGTTCCGTACTCTATGGTCTCATACATAGACAGCGCAGCCTATGGGAGCTACCTACCACAACTGTACGCTTAACACCACTCTTGGCGCGGTGCTTACCCTGGGTCTATTTCAGTCCATTGTCTCTAAAGGCAAACACAACATCAAAATTGGAATGCTCATACTCTCGGCACTATTGCATTGCTACGTATGCGAGGGGTTGAACAGTTCAAAGACCTTCTCGGCCGACGCATATGTATCCATGCTGCATACAACATCCGCGTCAGTTGTATCAACCGAGCTGTTGAAGTTCCCAATAATCTTATCAAACTCGAGGAAGAGTTTAACCAAGCATTGTTAATATAATCGTGTTGGAATTCATTAGGAAAATCCATAGAGAGGAGCTTTCTTTTTAGTATTGCTATCTTAATTTCTTATCTCATAGGATCCTGGCTTTTTATGGTATTAAGTTAGATTATCTTAACTAAAGAATTAAAGCCTTTTATATTCCTTAAACGGAGATAAAAGAGTTATAATTTAGGTTTTTTTATTTATAATTATAATATAGTTATTAATTGGGGTATTTTAATATAATATCAAAATTGTAAGCTTAATGTGTTATTTGCAGATAAGACTTGTGGCTAGAAGTATATATATACCTACACGAACTCAGAGTTTAGCCACACGTTTCAACTTCCCCAAAATCCTATTACTCTATCATGAATGCAACCTGTAACATCAAAGCTGAGTTGCAAAACGGCCTGACTCCTGAGCTTATCTGCAGAGCCGTAGCGACTGAGAAGAAGGCCGACCTGTTTATTCGAGAATTCAATATAGGATCATGTCAGTTCCAGGAGGTGTCACCTGATTCACGCCTCGCGACAATAAGCAGCGGCGTCATTCACAGCACTAATGGCGCTCCGCCATTGGTGATGATGGCTCGATGGTTATTTGGAATGTCGATGCTTCGGCTTGTGTTAAATGAGATTGTCAGTAGCGGTGCTTCAATAAACACCGGCCAGGTTGACATCTTGCAGAGGCTGCTGAACCAGATCAATGACGACCTTCAAAGCGATACTACCACTAATAATTGTCAGTCACGTCTAGCCGCATATACTGAACAGAGATTTGTCCAAATCTCCAGAGGAATTCTCGCATTTGCACCCTGATTTCTTAATACAAAAGAATTGACCCCTTGGTTCCCCAAATGGCTCGTTGTATGATTTTACCTTTAGCATTTATTCAGATTAGCCATTGCTGCCCATACGACGTTCGCAAGCAAGCCACTGATCTGCTCATGATCCTTGAAAACGACATCGAATTATCACAAGGTCAATACGCAGCAAATGTCGCTTATACATCAAGGCTGGCAGGAGACTGGTAGGTGAATTACTGTAAAGTTTGCAAGCAAGCTTCTGATATGTTGATGAATAGGCTCCCTCTGCACCATATGATCTAAACCATTGTCTGGCATAAGGACTTGGAAGCAAGATTGTAGACGTGAACTCGCAAGAGACATTCTAATGGTTCTCTGAAGTATCTTGACAGTGAAGTATTGAATCTTTAGTGCAGCATGTTACTTCAATCGAGGCAATTGTAAATGAATTGAGATAACTGTTAATTGACAATTATTATGCCTGCAAATTACAGTTTAATACATTTGATATTGTATGATTAAACTTTTAATACTACTTTATTAAGCTATAAGACCTACCAACAGCCGGCCGAGCTTAAACTCCAGTGGAGAACTCCATACAACGACTGAAGGCTTTAGTTTCAACCCTGCCTGCACTAAATTAAAAACTTATATATTATCCAATGCGTCCTGCTGCTTTCCTTTAATTATTTTCCTTTCTAGTTGATCGAAAGATATGATAGTGTTTATGGCTTTGCTGACTTTGCCAGGTTCGCGCTTTGCTAAGCCAATATCGTCAGGCCGCTGTTTGGCAATTGGTGCTGCTGCAGAGATGCCCAAAAGCATGGCGAGTGCGACTGTAAGTCTCATCTTGGCGAAGGCAACGTAATATTGATTTGGGTAGACTTGAATTGGGAAAAGAAAGAACAGTTAGTATTCTGACTATAGTCTCTGAAAAGTAGGAAAAGGACTTACCTGGTAATGTGTATCACACAAGTAGGAATGTTTGTGCTTGAGAAGTTGAACGTAGATCTGCCTATTGACTAGAGATAGCTTAGTGGTTGGCGGGATAGAGAAGGAGGGAATCTAAAGCCAGTATTTGAAAGTGCATGTTTTAATTCCAGTCTTAAGGGTAATACTCACCTATTTAATAATAACTCGCCCCTGTAAAAGCATGCTGTCTTATCATTTTAGCTCCTTTTTTTTATGCTGTTGGTCCGTAGTTGAAACTTTCTACCTCATACTAAAAGGAAAAAATTGTAGCCCCTTACCAATGTCAACGCCCAGTGTAATGTTTGAGCATAGGACTACATTTGGGGCCGGCGGTTGTAGGTAGACATCAGGTTCGCCCAATGTCTGTAGTAGCAGTTTGAACCAATGGAACCCTTGTAAGCAATTGAAATCACGGTGTCGATAAATTAGAGAAGCCCCAGGATGCATTTTCGTGGTGTTCCGTAGACACGCTGGCAGAATTGTACATGCTGCCTGTGACCGATTTAACTTATTGGTTGGATATTCGGTGCCGGAGAAACAGCGCTTAGGCAATTGAATCTACTTGCTAGAGCAGTCCACGTTGGTAAGCAAGACAGACAGTAATGGATGGTTGTCGCTGGCATCCTACCATCACACCGTCTTTCGCTGTGCAGGATCGAAAGTCTGGTTTGATAACACTTTGGGCCTGATTATCTCCTGTTACGGACAAGCTTATACGCCACAAATCACCAAAGCACACCTCACCATTTATTATTTGTCCACGTCAGAAGAGCTAAGCGAATGCTACCAATAAGCATAGCTTTGTTGGTCCTGTGCCTGGCTTAGCTTGAGGCCCTCTGCATAGCTAGTCTGTCTCGGTTAGAATTGAGACCTAACACGCAGCGTTTACCACGGAGACAAATCATGCCAGGCAGTCCTTTTTGGAATTCGGAAGAAGGAGGATATTTGCTAAAACTAATTCACACTAAGCTCGGTCCCAATCAAATCCGAATCGCAAACAGCCATGAAATTTTCAATATAGATACAAATCGCATCGTCAGACGTCATCAGGCATTCGGATAGGTCTGGTGATATCCTGATAAGAGCGCCTGCCTCCCAGCATTGGGGTCGTGATAAGACAAAGGATAAGCTCCGGGATTTGCATACCCTTTCACTTCACCATTATGATGATCTGGATTTACCGCAGGCTGCATGGTAACAGGGGCTGGATTGGAAACTGTGACCGCTTTGCCATCCACAGCCAAAATCCTTTTCTGGCCAATGGATATCAAGCCCAGATTGGGTGGCCGTGTTATATAACCCGGTTTCACTTTGTTCGGCTCTAATGTTGTGTGTATCAAGTTTGCCAATAGAGTGCTAGTCCAATGTGCATCAGCGAAGACCATTAGGCTCAGCCACATGATCACGGCCAGAAACAGAGCTAGACAGCTAAGCGCCAACTGTAAACGGGACATGGCCACCATTAGTTTGTCGACGCTGATATACACAAGCGAAGGGTCAATGCTGACACTATACGCTCTGGCAATCAGCAATGACTCGATTGTTTCAGAAGTATTCCATATCCAAGTCAAGACATCATTATCTAGAGACTCTGCGCTGATGTTTGATCGAGGTGCACCCAGACCACGCATAATTATCATGGCAGCTGTGTCAACTTGGCCGTAGAAGACCTGTTTTCCAACTGCAGGTTTTGAGGCGGCGCAGTCTGTCTTGACCACCTTTCCACCAAACGCTTCATTCTGATAGTTCGACCTTTCGCATTTCTCAAAGGGCTCTGGTGCTTTGTCCAGTGTCTCAGATCGAATGAGTGTAATATTCGTGGAGGTGATACTGATAATGGAATACTGGCTTGCGTTATTATTCATCGGGGTGTAGAAGCCCCAGTTGCTCTGGAG
>PVPY01001352.1:0-78959 GCA_002982035.1 Fusarium algeriense | reverse complement strand
GACAACGTGGCCGAGTGGTTAAGGCGATGCCCTGCTATCTCTTCGAGACATCATAGGCATTGTGTTCGCACGCGTAGGTTCGAATCCTGCCGTTGTCGATTTGTTTTTTCTTTTGCATATCTATTCTTTTTATTCCTCTTATCATGCATTTACATTGAAACTGAATTAATTCGTTGTTTTGTAGCAGTCATGGACTGATGAGGCTTGCAGAATGCCGACATGCGATTGCTCGATTGGCTACCAAATCACTGAGCTTCTTCAGGGGAATAGACAAATACAGTGGCGTGGAAATATGGGTCCCCAGTTTGATTGCTTGGGTTTAAATGCTGACAACTTCAACGCGTTTGAAGAAATCCCTTTTCACTGCGATAATTGCCAAGGAGCCAAGGTCAATTGAAGATTGGTCAACCTTAGATCGACAATGGGCTCGTTTTTATCGCGAAATGAATTCCCTGTCGAGGGCAGAGTGCGTTATTCCCTTCATGCAACCACCCGCACTAACATCAACAGACAGTCCTCATCACAGGCGGTTCCAGAGGTCTCGGCCTAGCAGCAGCACGCCAACTCTCCTCCAAGGGCGCACACGTCGCCGTAGTCGCGCGAGACCCAATCGTCCTAAAAGAAGCTCTCACTCAAATTGAAGAATCCGCTCGTTCTTCATCTCAACGCTTTTTCTCCCTCACGGCTGATGTTACCAAAGCTTCAGAATGCTCTCGCGTCATCGCAGAAGTCACCGCCTGGAATGAAGACAATCCACCTGACATTGTGTGGTGTTGTAGTGGAAGTGCGCATCCGACTTTATTTGTTGACACGCCGGTTGAACAGCTTCAGACTATGATGGATAGCAATTATTTCTCGAGTGCTTACATGGCTCATGCTACGCTGAATGCGTGGCTCAAACCTGCGATTGATGGCAAGAAGACTACTATGTCTAAGGAATTGGCAGCTCGCCATATCATCTTTACTGGATCCTTCGTTTCGTTGTACAGCTTCGCAGGTTTCACCCCCTATTCACCCTCCAAGGCAGCCATCAGATCGCTTTCCGACTCCCTTTCACAAGAGATGAACTTATACGCCGGTGCTCATCCCAACGAGCCTCGCGTACGAGTCCACACTGTCTTCCCTGCGACAATGCCTACAAAATCCCTTGACGATGAGAACAAGGTCAAGACAGATGTTACTAAAGCCCTTGAGGAGGGCGACCAGATTCTCACACCAGACGAATGTGCTCGTCGTGCAATTGCGGGGTTGGAGAGGGGAGAAGAACTCATTGCGACGAGTACTATTATTAGACTTGTCATGACTACGGTCATGGGCGGTGCTATACGTGGTGGATTCTGGCCGGGGCTGGTTAATACATTGTTGAGTTGGATCGTGATGATTGTGATGGTGTTTATACGATGGGATATGGATGTCAAGGTGAGGAACTGGGGAAAGAAGCATGGGGCAAGTGGTATGGCATCCAAGGATAAGTAAAAATGTCGGGTTGCCTTTCTCTTACCATGGGCACCTATACAATGAGGCATAGCTGCGATGGAATCAGGAGCATCGAGCTTGCAATTTTCTAACATCTCGCACGGATGGATACAAACATTACGAGATACAGGGGAATACGAAAACAATGTCTAACATTTGGCTGCCTTTTCTCCTCATTGAGCTTGTTGTCTTCTCTTGGTGTGTTGGTTGTGAGAGTGCGAACATGATACATGTGGCGTGTTGCACGAAGCGAGCCTTGTCTCATTTTATCGTCCGAAAGCTCCCTGCATATAATATTGTTGAGAGGACTTATGCTGCCTTGTCTTCAAAACATGCTTTGGGTATACATGTGTTTCTTGTAAATGCCAGGTCGAGGATGCGTTCCTCCATAGTGCAAGCTTTCCAAGAAAGTCATATAGACATAAAAATAAAAGAACAAATAAGCATCTTGTTAACATCAAGAAGCTTATCCATTCACGATTCCCATTGTTTTACAAAAGTCTTCTCAATTGTTGTTACTCTACGCGACAATGAGTAATATCCTCCATCTCTTCTGTCAAGAAAAGCTATCTCAACGTTGTGTCTTTTCTCAACCAAAATTATCGTTTCAATCTGGAACCGTAGGCCCCAATTGAGTGAGGCGTAGCTATGTTTGCTAGGCTGACCGCAGACAGTCTTACATGCATGGCTGGCTGCATTCGTATGCAAGACAGGGATCCATAGCTGCACAGCCTCTAGAGGCAACCGTAAGGCAATCCACGACCACGTTTAGCCCTCAAAAGCCTGCTCTCAGAAATTACAGCCTCAACTCAGTTTCCTTTGTTTCTATCCTCTCAATTGTCTATATTGGTAGACATCAATCGCTTAAAATGGATCCTTTGTCAATCATAGCCAGCATCGCAGGCATAGCATCAGCGGGCGCCCAACTCTCAAATACTCTCTTCCGATTGTACAAAACAGTCCGCCATGCACCCCAAGAAATTCAGTCAGTCGCCATTGAGATGTCTGGCTTGACTGTAACTCTGGAACATTTGCGCGATATTATCACAACAGGGCGATCATATGCAAAACCCCAATTTTGTGATGCTGTGCGACATGTTGTCAAGAATATCCAGACGACACAGCAAGAAATCTCTAAGATGGTTGCTGATGAGAGCATGTTCAAGAGGGTCAAGTGGCGGAAGGCTGCGAAATTTTTGTCAGATATTGAGAAGCATAAAGTCACGTTGACTTTGCAGATCACGATTCTTTCAGCGGCTGTTCTGGTCAAGTCTACCAGCGGGTAAGCGTCTATTCGCCATGGTTGAAGAATAGCTCTGACTGTTACAGCCGTCTATCGGCCCAAGAGAGGGCGGACAACAGGTTTAGAGCCCAAGCCGAGAGTCTCATCTTAGCTGGCCAAGCCTCCCTTCATAACGATAATGAAACAGAACCAATTCCAGAACCACCTCAAGAAAGGGCCCCAAGTCCACCAATTCGCACCAGCAAGAGGTTACCAAGTCCTGTTCGTGAGTCTGAGATTCCGGGCCATGTGCGCACTGAGGAGCTTTACGGTCAGACGAAAGAATCTGAAGAAAATGCTCACCTTTCTGGTGATGAGAAGGAAAAGGCTTATTCAGTAATCGCCCGGAGCGCAAAGGAACCACTACGTCCGGATCAAAGGTATACCATTCCTGCAGTCGAGGAGAAGGATGACGAAGAATTCTCCTCTGATGACGAGGAAAGAAGCCCCAGACGTCGAAGAAGGTCAGGGTTTGATCCTCTATCCAGTGGAAGGCTCGCCCAGTTTGGTCCAGACTTTCACCGACGCGGCGATGCAGCTACGTTTCTGTACAACCTGGTATTCTTAGACGAGGTTCCCTCCAATGGAGAACCGAACGAAGACCCATATAACACGGAAGATGAAATTAGGAGAAAGATAGAAGTGCACAGGCGCAGGCACAGGGAACGGAGTCGGGTTGGCTCAGATGACTCTGACTTATGGCGAAGGGGGAGCGAGGAAAGAGTGGGATTTGTACATCCCAGGCCCCAGGAACCTGAGAAAATTGTCAACCGGTTGCTTTTGGCCTGGACATCATTGAGCGAGAGTGAAGTCGAGAAAGGGAATGCGGATACTCAGCCCGATAAGAGATGGACATATGGGCAGCAAGCGAGTTATGAGAGTGATGAAACGTCGCTTGATGAGAACTCAGAGTACGGAGATTTGGATAGCAATCCGCAAAGGGTAAGCATCATGTACAGAACGTAGTGTTTCAAGCCATATATGTTGACAATGATACAGCCAAATGGACCATCAGGTCGCGATATACCGCCAAGAGAGGGGATCAGCTACAACAACCTCCCAGAATTTGATCCCCGTGGACGAAGAATACTCCGGCCGAAGAGAAACGATACACCTGGCTCGGGATATACGAGCAGTTACCCTCGGCCTACTGATCCTTCATCAGCATCTGCTGAAACAACTATCCCATACGGATCGTTCACAGATAAGTCAAGTTGGAAACCAGGTGGACCAAATCCATTCTCGCCACATTACGTCCCACCATCATCAGCGGAGGGATACTTTCCTCCATCTAACCAAGCGTATGGTCCAGCGACAGAAACTAAAGCTACAAAAACAAAGTTTCAAAAGCCAGATTTGGTTGTCTTGCCGCAAGCAGACTTGGCAGACTCTGAGACTGGACCAACGACTCCCAAGCTAGATCTTGTTTCTATTAATATGGATATCAAAAGGCAAGGTGACGAGCCAATATGGGACTGTGATACCTTCATGTCAGAAAACAGATATCACGGCAAGGCGATCATGGGGGCCCTTATTGGTGATAAGTCAGCTAGGAACCCTCATGGACTGGATCTAGCACATACGTTGATACAGGGGCGAAGTATGAAGCTAGTGTATATACGAGGCAATGGTACGTCGTAACATGGACTTTCGAAGGTGCAATTGCTGACGTTTCAGACTTTGGAGAAACATGGTTCATCAACGAGCAGCCGGTCTTCTTGCAGTTCTTGCATTCCGGATACTTGCCACAATTTTATCCGGCCAAGGAGACCGATAATAGAGCTATGAAAGAAGAGTATGTGGCGATTGGAGAAGAATGGGCTAGCTTCGAGGCTTTGCAGCAGCTCGGGTTGTCCATCAAGAGACGAGAGGAGGGCCGTGTCTTGCTGGATCCTAGCACAACATGGGTGAGTTATCACGGTCTTGGATACTTGGGATGCTTTGCTAACTTCAATAAGTCCATGATTAAAGAGCTCGCTACTACGACACTTCAGTTAAGAAGCATGCGTCAGAGAAGGACTTTTACTTCGACGTTTTATAACTCGATATCTACGTTTCGACAGAAACACGGGATTGAAGTACCCGCACTTGCTGTGACGACAGAATCTCAAGCTCCAACACCTGCTGTTCCAGACAGACGGGCTAAGGTCGAAGATGAAAGCGAGGTGGAAATCATCCACGTCAAGATCAGTGAAGAACCCAAAAGGGAGTCAGAATCAACCGACAAAACCCAAAGCAAGACGGCTTCAAGCACTCTTCAACCACAGATGTCCATCACACCACTATCAACTCCCCAACAGACGTCTGAAGCAGGTTTTGATGCAAGTGAGGTAGCACATGTTTCCTCAGGGTCACGCTTGTCAAGGTTTGTGAAGCGCTACAAAACTGGAGGGAAAAAGAACTTGTCTCTGCCTTTGCACCGCCAGAGTTCAAAGACTAGTGGAAGCGGAAATGATAGTATTGAGTGGCAAGATGACGATAAGAGGCCGTTGACACCAACGGACTCTGGAGTTGGAAGTTCGATTGTCTCGGGGCGGTAAAAATTTATAGTGTTAGTTGGCAATCAGAAGTCATGCTTCAGTATCATATACTGTTGGTATTCCACTATAAATATAGAGATCCGAACCTAGATACCAAGCCGAAGATACTGTCAAAATCCATGCCTCCTCATTTAATCCTTCTTATAGAACGGATAATCCGTATATCCAACAGAGTTATCCTTAAAAGGCCCATAAAACGTCTTCCTATCATACGCCTGTAAAGGCCATCCGTTTCTCAACCTTTCCACCAGATCAGGATTACTGATGAAATACCTTCCATACAACAAACCATCATACTTTCCGCTCTCAACAACGCCCCGCGAGTTAACGTCGTTAAACCCACCCGCCGAAAAGAACGGCGTGTCTCCGAAAATCGAACGAAACAGCGATAGATCAACGGTAGGTAAACCCCAAGATCCCAGGAACTTCTGCTTCTCAGCCTCGGAGAAGATCTGTTCGTATCGAGGTTCAATGAAACTAACGTATGAGAGGTTTGGCAAACGAGCCTTGAGCTCACGGCAAAGATGGCCCCATGTTTCAACGCGCTTCTCACCGCGAGCTTGGTTAAAAAGACCACAAGGTGTGAGACGAATAGCCAAGTTCTCTTGCCCAATCGCCTTGGCTAGCTCCTCCATAAGTTCAAGAGCGAAATTGCATCGTTTCTCTTCAGAGCCACCATAGTGGTCTGTTCGTTGGTTGATGTTTGATGAGAGAAATTGTTCGACGAGATAACCGTTTCCACCGTGGACTTCAACGCCGTCGAAACCAGCTTCGAGGGCATTCTTTGCGGCATTGACGTAGTCGTTGATAGTGCTCTCGATCTTGTCAACGGTCATCTCAACAGGCGGGTAGTCTGCGATTTTGACTGGCGTAGTGCTGTGAGGTGGAGGGTAGGCAAATGTCTCGTCGGGGTTATCCCATGGCGTAGCAGAAGGTGCCAAAATAGGTGATCCTGTAAGCTGAGGGATGTTGGCGCGGCCGGAGTGCCAGATTTGAGCGTACATGTAACCTCCTTTGGCATGAACAGCATCGACAATCTTCTTCCAGCCTTGGACTTGCTCAGGGAGGAAGATGCCAGGTACACCTGGCATACCATTGCCCTCCAATGAAGGCGGAAGACCTTCTGAGATAATAAGACCACCGTCAGTAGCTCGCTGAGAATAGTACTCAACCATCAAGTCATTGGGAACCCAAAGTCGATTGGGGTTCTCGGGCGTAGAATCGGGATTTACCGGAGTTCCCCGATTTCTAGTAAGAGGGGCATGAATTACTCGGTGCTTGAGATGGATCTTGCCATTTCCAATGTCAAGAGGAGAGAAGAGCTTGGAAGAAGCTCCAGCGTCGATAATATCACCCATTTTCAAGTATATCGCGAAGATCAAAAGGTATGTCTTTTTTGTTCAGGGATTTGTGAAGTCCCCCTGTATTTAAACCACAAACAATCGACGAACCACCAGTGCCAGCGTCTAATATGTCATCAAATACAGGGTTCCAATAAACCGGAACAGCCTCGAAAGACCAATACCAGCCGTTACCCATCATCTTGGCTCCATACGTGCCACTTTACCTCGCCTCGACATTCTCCACAGACAAGGGATGTGACGTGTTTTACAGGCTTGAACGCCTCGAGCACAAGATCGTGCAGGGTTCTTGGTACTCGGTAGCGACGTCAATGTTTTGACGATGTAACGGCGATCCACTCTAAATGGAGATAAGAATGGGGATTAATGGCGCCAACTGTGGGCTTGATAAGTTGCGATAGGCAATTGTGTAGGCAGTTGGTATGCTGCCTGAAGTGTGTTTTGAGAAGTGTTATTTAGAGTTGATCTTGGCCACGTGCTTAGCAATTCGAATCAATGGTGGTTTAAGACCTGGATCCTGGATGGCAGAGTCATTTCAAAAAAAATTATGGTCCTTTAGTATTGAGTGGCCGGAGAAATTAGGGCCTCCATCACAGAGTCTGCATGAAAAAATGGTTCATACTCCGTAGGCACCAGAGATATCTTGATGGCTTGATAAATTGTAGACTCTGGGTCAGCTCATAAGAAGCTGAACCCCAAATCGCAGAGATTCATACCTAATTCAAGCTGGCTGCAGTGGTAGCAGGTTGTCTCGTTCTCAGGCTCTCATCGATTCCCGTTTCTAGGTAAATTTTACTAAGATATTCGATTCACTAATTCTAACGATAACCAAATTTCCACCTCTTCTTCCCTTGGAGAAGGCTTATAACCTCATTCCAGTACTCTTCGGGGCCAACTATGTCTCGTTCAGCTTCTGGAAGTCTGTGTATCACATCGATATACTTAAAATCTGCGGGTACGCCGTAGGCTAAATCAGCTGTTGGAAGATAAACACGACCTTTTGTGGCTGCTCCAGCATCTAATAATGCTTTTACCAATTTTAATCTTGACTGAGATACCCCCGTACCGTCAAGACTTGTCCGGGATCGGTTGTACAGAGTGTGACCGAAGATAGCATTGTGGAGAAGCGATCTTCGGTCACCTCTTTTTTTGATGAGTTCGTTATCCTCTTTCACTTTGGCTATTACATAAGGAGTTACGGCGTATTGAGCGGCCACGCCAACGAAGCAATCTTTTGCGTCAGGCTGGTCTTTGAATCTGTAGTCCTGAGAGAACGACCAATGGCCAGTCACATATTGATCTTGTGCCTTTGTTTTCTGCGCCAAACCTTGAGCAACTTCGTGTAATTTCGACGACCTGAAGGCGATAGATTGAAACGCCGCTGGTCTTCGTGTCTGCGGCTTGTGCTCCTTATAGCCAGTAGAACTTTTGCTACCGAGTCCCCATCTTAAAACGGGATTCCCCGTTGTTTCGGCGAGTAATCTTGCTTTTTCGTCCAGGACCTGTCGAAATCTGTCTAGCAAGCAGATAAGTGATTTTGCTGAAGCAGCTGATTCACCGACTGCCCTTGCATAACACAGACCTATTATGATGGCTACCCAGAAGGAAATTGTACAGTCCGAGGTGTATAGCCAACGTGAGGAGTCGTAATAACTCAATCCCCGTACATGCTCTTGCAGTAACAAAAGATTTGCATCAAAATCCTTTGGTAGCCTGGAATCTATTAATTGGGAGATATCATCGAGCGACAACCACTCGTTGACGGTCCTGTGATGAAATTCAATTTTTTTTACTCTGAGTTCCAACATTCCTCGAGTTGAGCTATTCAGACGTCTCTTGATTATGTCGTTCATTGGGTGAGGCTCGTCGGGGTCATGTGGAGGGGCCGTCGATTTCTCTTCAATTGACCATAGAATGTCGGCTGTGAGTGGAACCACAGAGGCGTGTAGCAGGGTAAAATAGAGAGAAGCTGTTATGGTCTCTTGGGGGTCAAGACTTCCGTATATCTTCGTATAGAGTTTCATGATATCCATGGGCAAGGCATCGAGGATGATATGAAGTTCTTCCAAGCTCTTACCCTTGGCTAAAGCAGACATGAGATCCCTTACCACCAAATAGACCCAGAGGAAAACCCCATCAGCCTTGACTAAAACCTGTTGTCGTAGCTTTTCGGTTCCTTCAAGGGATAGAGCCTGCCATTGTTTGAAAGCTAAGCTGGTGTTGAAATGGCCATTGATGTAAGCTTCGATATCTGGTGCCGTAAGATACTGCATAGTAAGCGAAGGATGTCGTTCAAAGCCATCAGAGAAAGCAGTCCAAGGGCGACTTCCAACACAAATCTTGATACCAAACCTTTCGACAGCTCGCTTCACCCATTCGACCATAGACTCCGGCTCCCCATCGAACTCATCGAGCCCGTCAATAAACATAACAAGCTTGAAAGATGAGCCGTTAAGTGAAGCTAGGTTCTCAAATGCTTCTTCCAATTCGTTCAATTTCCATTGTGAATCATTTCTCTCCTGGCCGCCCCGTGAAGCGTTACATCCTGCCCAACGGCGAGGAGTGACGGTCTGAATCAATTCTGGTCTGGCTTTGAGAGACTGCCAAAGGAGACTCCGTAAAAGGCCTTCTCGGGAATGCTGAAGAGGTTCTGTAGTTGCTTCCCAGAAATAGAAGTGAATAAACAAGATGGGAGATTCTTTAGCCCAATGTCCTAAATGTGCCATTGTAGATGTATGATGAACGATATACTTCATAAGAGTGGACTTCCCGGAACCTGCCTTTCCCGTGATCCAGTATAGAAGGTTGTCAGTTCCTCTAAGCCACTCGACGAACTTCGTTTCTGAATGTTCGTCGAAGATCCAATCATACGTGGATTTGTATGTTTCCGAGATCGAGTTGTCCCTAGATTCAATCAATGGGAACCAAAGACTATCGATAATGTCTTGCTGAATCCGCCCTGGGTTATCGTCGTCGTCACTAACGATGGTACAACCTGATTCCAATTCTGGTCTACAGAGCTCTCTGAATAGCTGACTTCGTTGATTAAAGTCCTGAGGGTTATTACTGTTGGAGGCTTGGACCAGATCCTGCATCAACTTGTCGAGCTTATGGTCGGTTCGGTTGATGCTGGCTTCGATCTTCTCTAAATACTGTTGTCGAGACTTGCCATCAACAGTATCCTTTTCCCTAGATTAACTTGTTAGGAAGGACTTGAGACCTAAGTATCTGAGCTGTCGGAACTCACCAAAGTGACACAAGAAGAGCCATAGTCATTTCTGACTGAATCTTTTGAAGCCTTTGATCGAGCTCGTTGATCTTACGCTGAGACCATATTGCCTTGAAGGCCGTAGCAACACTACTAATAGCATAATTGAAGCTACTATCTCCGCGCGCCTGAAGGCTACTTAGAGCTTGTTGAAGCTCATTCTTGATACTAGTGCATTGACCGCAAATCCTCAATAGCGTCTGATCGGAAGCAGCGCTCGAGCCTGGAGCGCTTTTCGCTAAGGATGCCGACACTTGATCTCCAGCAGCTGCGAGGTCATTCGCGACGCGGTCCAGCTGAACGACCTTGGAAGTTGTACCCGATGGAGATTTGTATACCTCGCGGGCTTCAGTGAGAAGACTGCGACCAAATTCAACAAAAGTTATGACTGTCCCAGCGACTTGAAACGCCGTAATAGGATCCATTATGAGATTGTCAATAAAATGGGATGGGGAGAAAAAAAGAAGAGAATGGCTGAATCGGATTGAAATCAGGCTGTGAACCTGCAAGTTATGTTGGGCTGATATAACGTGACCACGCCTGCATGGCGTAAGATTTTCGATGTGACTGGATAGATATGGCAAGGGTTAGATGCACAAACGAGGCAATACAGTAGGCTTAGCTGTACCATTATGCCTTGCACGTTGCAATTACAGCTAATTGTGATTTCTGGTGGCTTGCAACCCAGGATTTGACTCACGACCAGTGATTTTAGAAAGATCAGCCGGCAGATGACCGCAGTAACAAATATGGAGTACGACTTAAAGCAAACGAATTATGTCCAGTCTTGGCAAGTTTATAAAGAAAGAGTCATGGCTTGACAAGCCTGGGGGGACTTCATTCATTGCCAGGGACGCCTTTCGTAAAATGGGTTGGACAAGGGTTAAGACAACGCATGTAGGTTCTTTCTCAGTCAATATCCGAATATAGTGATTCAAAAGCTGTCTCGATTGCTATCTTCTCAGGATCCGGGATGGAATACTTTCATCGTATCTGTCTTCTCTAAATCCGTAGAAGCTTTAATTTCTCTAAACTGGTCACTGAAATAATGGCTTCCTTTCACCTTCCGATTCTTACCATCCCAGAGCTGACTTGATAGACGCCTCAAGCAAGGCAGCACCCTTGGCTTGGGTAGCAGCATTTGGATGGTAATCGCAGCCCGAGTCCGAACCCTGAGTAGGCCAATCTACCAAATGAGTCTTTACACCACTCAGCTGTTGCATTGCATCCTTGATAAACTTGACGTTGTTAGTTTTCTGCGCATCGGCCTGGGTAGGATAGTAGTCGCTAAGCAAAGGAGAAGACACTAAGAAGAACTGGGCCTTCGCGTAGTGTGATTGTATGCTTTTGACCAGCTTGACCAGAGCTTTGGTAAGGTCTGCAGGATTGACAGGCTGGCGGACGTTGAGATAGCTGAAATCATTTGTGCCGAGGTTGATCACCACAGCGTCAGGCACCCAGGAACTGGGGAACGTGAAGCTGTTGTCAGCATCGTTGGCGCCGTAGCGAGTGTAGAGAGTGGGCATTGTTGGTGAAGTGTCAGGAGGGTTTTGGGCATAGTTGCGGATAAGACCCTTTCCACTCCATGCAACAACGCTGTAATCCGCCTTCAAGGCTCTCGCTGCCACGGCACCGTATGTCTTGCCGTTATTCTGCAGAACAGCTGAGTCGGTACAAGGGTTAACCCCATCAAGGCCATATCCAACGGTGATGGAGTCACCAATGATCTCAATCTTGCGCTTTGGCGCTACATTCTCGAGTAGTTGACCATCCGTACTAACACCAGTGACCCGGAAGACACCAAAAGAGGCCTCTGATCGTTTGCGAAGCTCAACAGTATGAGTACCCTTGGAAAGTTTGGGAGTCGAGATTGAGGTACCCTCTACATTACGAATGAGGATTGGACTGCCGCCGTCGATAATCAAGTCTGCACTTGATGTCCCTGTTATGCTATCAATCTTGATACTGGCCGAAGTTCCCGAAAAGGTGAATGCGACTCCGGTGCTCGGCCAAGTGAGCTGCTTGGTCGCCGGGTTCACTCTACCGACAAATCGGTAGCTCTGGATATAAAGTTTAGAAGCGTCTACTGTTGATGATGGTGAGACTTACAGGCACAGAGGCGGCCGTGATAGCGGTTATAAAGAAGGTCAATACAGCTACCTTCATGATGACAAGACAAGAATCGAAGCTAACAATCAGGAAACTTGGCCTTTAAAAAAGAGGAATTTTGTCATATTATATACTTTTCTAGATCTCCTGATCAATCCTAGAGATTTCGGCAGAGACTATCCGAGTTTGCCTAAATAGGCAAAGCACGGCTATTTACAAGGTTTTCTGTTTCAAAAATCATCCACCACTTACAGTGCAGGGCGGCGTATTTAATCGAAACGATTTAATTTCTGGCCTATTTTCCCATCGCTTTGGTGTTGCTGCCGGGCCGAAACAGTCACTTCGGACCCATTTCCCTTAGAGATGGGCTTAGTTCAGCCTCACTTCACAAGGAACTGAGCAGCCATTCAAGTAGCAGGCGTCTCAGGATAAAGACTATAGGTGGAGCGAAGACGACTTTTATCGACCCAGGGAGAGCAGATGAGAGGTATGTGGAAGAAATGGCGTCCAGGATAGCTAATAAAAGAGCTCCCTGCGGCCTAAGACGTGCGTGTGTAGCTATTGGAATCTACTAAGGTATTCTTTGCTTGAAATTATCGTAGTCATCAGATTCTGATGCATAGCTAGATTTTCTATGTATCCACCAAGTCAATGCCAAAACCCTTCCGCCTAGAAACCGCTTCCCCGTACATCTGTGAATGCAGAATTATCCATATTGTCCCAGACCGAAGCCTCTCCCATACTGCTCAACGTCTCCCATAATGGCGATGAAGGCGTTATGTTATGTATCCCCTCCTTGGCAGCATTGATCTCATCCTCTGTGTTATAAGGCTGCCCATCAGGGGTTGTGGAGTTTGCTAGCATCAATATGCGCTCATCTTCAAACTCGGGCCAATCTATTCCATTTTCCACGCACCTGGACCGAGGTGGATTTGGAGGCAATTTCCTTTCATATTTATCACGGAAGATATGGTGATATGCAAAGGCGTGATATGAATGCCATCGTGGCCGGTTCGCTCGCGATCCATGAATTGGAAATGGATATGAGCTCTTGTCAAAAGGTGAAGTGAGGAAGTTTATGAGAGCGCCGAACTGCTCTTTTGTTGGTGGATAGAGGGTCTTTGGGCCTTTGACCAGATCGCCATGAATCCACATTGACTTGCACTTAAAAGCTGTTAGCGTTGATTGTCAGTAACCCGAGCAGGGTACGAAGGGAAGCATACTTCTGTCTCGCTCTCGCCGCGATCAAATACGACTACACCGCCGAAAATCTTAGATTCCGCCCAGTACCCAGCGACGTCAGCAAAACCTCTAGGATATTGTTCATATGATCGATAAGATTGATGAGAGAATGCTATTGGCGACGGTACGTAATATCTCCGGGACTCTACACCATTTCTTCTTTCTTCCAAAACCATATTTCTCCAGTCTTGATAGATTTCATGCTTGTGCGCTCCATCATCGAGTTCGAAAAGATAAGCACCAATCTGATGGCAGGCTATGACAACCAGTTCGATAAGACGAAGCTTGTAATCGCCGGATCCAGCGACTGCGTCTTGAAATCTCAACAGAGTCTATAAATGAACGAGGTGAGCCAGCGAAATTGAACGGGCGCATCTCAGAAGTGTCACCTTTGGGTCATACTGTACTAGGGACAGATCAAACTGAGCTCTAAATTCGCGCGCTTTATCGATGAAGCCGGGGCAGATATCGGCATGGTTGCTTGTATAAACAGGATGATCCGCGAAGTAAGGATAACTATCGTTTACAGACTTTTCAGTCGGTAGGCCATCAAGGATTTGTGCATATGTGAGCTCAGCCACTTCTGTTTGCAAGACATTTCTCACGGCTCTGTCCAGGGTCTGCCAGTGATTATCGTCGAGGCCATCAAGGGATTTTGAAGTCCCCTCATCGGGAGTGATATCAAGAGTCATAGCTGAATTGTGCTGAAAAATGTTGTCAGTGACGGTGTTCAGATGTTGGAAGAGATATCAACTTCTGCGTTGGTAATCTGAAAGCGCTTATTATGAAGTCACATGGACAATATGGGGTTGGCAACAAGGCGAAGTCTGATTGGATGTTGGCCCCGGATAACCTACCTGACGGACCTACGATTGTTCGTGCTGTGCGCGTCCGAGCATGAGATTGCATGGAGAGATTGTATAATAGGTGTCACTTCTGGAGTTCAATGTTTTTTAGTCAGTAAGGCAGAAGATATCTGTGAATGGAATTCATGTTTTTTGTTCGTTATCTATCCGGATCATTGCATCATCTATTGACTGGGATCATGACTGATTCAGTTCTATACATGACAAGATATGATAAGAATAATAGCAGTGAGAGTTCGTTATCGTTATCGCCGCCTAGACGGTATGAGACATTCCATACCCTCAATGGGTTCTATTACTCGTGCCATCCTTAGTGTCATGAGAAATTTGCAAGACGTAGAAGGTTCCAGATCATTTTTTACAGAGATTCTGAAGCAAGAAGCCACTGAGAGTTACTATTGTCGGGATATATCAGTAAGCAGCGACCAGTCACTCTGGACCCATTTCTCTTGGGTTCTGGATCAGCCCAGGCGGCCTCAGTCGATCTATAATATGACTTTAGAAAGAAGTGTTTTCGCCCTAAGGCATGTAAATGTAGCTGTTGAGTTATACTGAAGGCTTCATTTCTTGCAAACTTGTATTTATCAGACTTCCGTGCATGACTAGTTCCTCTATCTTCAAAACATGGATGGTGAAGGGTTTCACTCTGTATTATTCTGAGTTTCATTCCTTGTATCTTCTAGAGATACAAGTAGCCTTTAGCCTACCCTTATATCTCGAAATCTTTAAAAATGGCTTCCATCTCCCCTGCCGTGAACAGATTGACGCCAAAGTGGTGAAGAAGGCGTGATGTTTTTTATCCGCTCTGTTGCCGCAGCATACTCATCATCATTAACGTAGGGCTGGCCCTGAGGGCTAGCAAATCCACCTAAAAGAAGTATACGACGATCATCAAGTTCTGGCCAGTCCATTCCGTCCTCCACACAGCCTGGTCGCGGTGGATTTGGAGGAAGCTTCCTCTCATATCTATCACGGAAGATGTGATAGTAGGCCAAGGCATGATAAGGGTGCCATCTTGGCCGGTTGATGCTTGCTCCGTGAATAGGAAATGGACATGATGAGCTTTCCTCTAATGGGTTGGTAAGGAATTTGACTAAATCATCGAATTGTTCCTTGGTTGGTGGATAGAGAGTCCTTGGCCCTCTAATCAGATCGCCATGAATCCACATTGCCTTACACTGTTGCACATAAGGTACCTATCAGCTCATAGTCTTGTATAATAAATTATGAAAAGGCAGCATAGGTCTTACTTCTTGTTCAGTCTCACCACGGTCAAACACGATGACACCGCCGAGGATCTTAGACTCGGCCCAATAGCCAGCCATATCAGCAACACCTCTTGGATACTGCTCGGGATATCGATATGCTCGATGAGAAAAGGCAATAGGTGGAAGATCATAATACCGTCGCGATTCAACCCCGCGTTCCTTTTCTTCTAATACCCTTTGCCTCCATTCCTCATAGAGGCTATGCTTATGAGCACCATCATCGAGGTCAAAGAGATAGGCGCCGACCTGGTGGCAAGCTATGGCAACCAGTTCAATCAGGCGAAGATTAAAATGCTCTGAACCTGGAGATGTGTCTTGGAAGGCTTTGATGGTCTAAGTTCGTATAAGTGATGAGTCCAGAACGCTGCCAATTAAAGACGCACCTTGTACTCTAACTGGAGTTGTGATAGGTCAAACTGGTTCCTGAATTCGCGAGCTTTCTCTACATATCCAGGGCAAATTTCGCTGTGTCGAATGCTATGAACAGGATGATCTTCGACATAATCCAAACTATCCCTCAAGGACTTTTCGGTAGGGAGTCCATCTAGAATCTGGGCGTATGCCAGCTCGGCAGCCTCCGTGCTCAATACATTTCTGACAGCTCTGTCGAGAGCACTTCGGTGTTGATCGTCGAGTATATCTAAATTAGTCGGACTTTCTCGATTTGGAGTCGGAAGCGATGCCATGGTAGAATTCAACGGTAAAAGCAAGTGTAGAAACAGAAATAATTCTGGGATGGTTGGTAATCGAAGTTCATGAAAACGCTCGCAGTCACATGGAAAGTGCGGGGCTTCAGACACTTTCTCATTGGGCGCTAAAACCAACGTCGTATTATGTGACGCCGAGGGCGCTTATGTATTGAAATGACTGGGTACCTGAAACCTCAAGGGTAATAAAGTTCACATTAAAATAGAAAATAGACGGTAAAAACGGGTTCAAACTACTTACGGGCGCTTAACAGTCCATGCCGGTGCTCTTAGCGCGCGGGAAGCTCTCTTTGACACCTAGACTTGGTCCATTGTTGATATATCCTGGGACTGAGTTAAGCGCAGGCCCAACTCTACCAAAGTTTAATTCACTCAAGTCTTACGTTTTTGGACCTCATCTGCAGCCACCTAGAAGACATCACCAACAACTGCTTTCAAAAAGGCCAGTGAACGGATAGAACTCACATGCACTGTCTTGCGCCATGACCAAGATAACTCCTTTGATACTACGTATTGTTGGCCAAGCCAAAGACCATGGCCTTTTTCTGCCTTGAAGATGTTGGTTCCGAGATCATAACCGATGATCACCAGTTGCTTCTATCATTAGAATTAAATTCCGGGATTCCATAAGTCTATAAAGTCGGGACCATTCTCTGCTGAATTAACTATCAGAATAACAAACCACAGCAACTCACCATCTCACAGCACCTTGAAAACATTTCCCCAACCCGTGTCTACATTTCTTTCTTCTTCAGCACTCTGAATATGTCGCAACGTCCAAGAAGAACAAGAGAACCTTTGATGTTCCCAAGTTCTGCCAATGGCCTAAACGCTGTATCGTTGTCGCAGCTCAACCCCAGGTTTGGGGAACCCGGTCAGCCTCAGTTCATACCTTGTCCAGAGAATTCATGGGCCTTCACAGATGTGAGTTCATTGCCACACATCTTTCATAGGCCTTGCTAATCTCAGCAGTTGGCTTCGGCCATGAATCTTGGTCTAGAGATCTTAGAAAGTCCTCCAGGAAGGGGAGTCCTTGTACGACTCGCTTCAGAGCTGATTGCGTTATGGGGCGTTCAAAATGAGCCTTGTTTCCGAGGTGGCACTAATCAGATTGCTGAACATGTCAATACCTTCCTCGCAGCCATTCGCAATGACTTCTTCCTGGTCGCCATTGACGATCTCGGTACCCCAGCTATTCTGGCAGCGTCTGATCGCCGATTAGGCGTGTGGGACGGTGACCTGAGGAACTACAGCCCAAAGGGACATGCAAGTATGCTCTTCAACCATCGTGTGAGTATTCAAATCAAACAAAGATTCCGACTGGCTGACCTTATGAATAGCGCGTCCGAGACATGGTCAGTGCCTCAGCGGCTGTTGATCGAATTGACAGGGGTCAAGATACCCCAGCAGCGCGTGCTGAGCGAAGGAAGATGCTTCTCAGACATAAGCACTTTCAGTTCATGTTCGCTACCGCCACTGCACACGAGATGTGCCATATTTTTCTTGGCTTCATCAGTCAGCATGGTCGACACGGAAGACTGGCAACACCACCAAGAATCACACATCTGGACTACGGCAGAGGCCAGCCCGGTGATATTGACGGGCTCCAACAGGGTGAAAGCGGTCGATGGTTTGAGAACAAGCTGTTTGGGGGTGCTCTGGAGTACTATGAGGATAGAAATGATGACAACGGCCAGGTAAGATGATAACATTTGTTATACACTCTGAAGCTAACTTGTTCAAATCTAGCCGGGCATTCTTTACATTCTAGACTCCAACGAAGTCGCACATAAGGTTAAACCTCAGGCGATCCTAGACTTCGTCGAGCAAGATAGGCGTAAGTGCATGAGCTTCAACTTCATGTTCTTTATTAACGCATCACAGGATTTGAGTTCCCTCTGGCAACGACTGGTTCGGGGCTCACCCGTCGCCAGCGACAACAGCAACAGCTTTATAGCATTGGCAGCACGCAAGCAGCACCATACAGAGCAGACTACCTTTTCATGCGGGCACGACCAGAACGGTTGCAGTTCTTCAACATATCTCGACAGGAACTGAATGGCGTGCCTGGCAGACCAAGAATCGTTCGCTCTGTACGTGTTGCTTGAGCTACTGGTATGCGTCGGAACAGACTCGCGAAGTCTTCAAGGATCTGTGTTTTTGAACTCGGGGTTTGCTGGACAAGATTTGTTACTATATTTGTATTTGTGTGCAGGAGTCCTTGTTTGCTATGTAATGTAGTGGCTGGAAAGGAAGTGAATCGCGTGGGAAAGATCAAGATGGGTGCGGTAAATCGGTCATTTGAGTAATATGTGTAGCTTTTTGCGTTATAAAGCAAGTGTTATAAAGCAAGACTGGTTTCTTCACGTGTACGTCTTTACTATAGTTTGTCAATGATTCTGATAATATGAGTTGACCCCTTGTTGGTGTCATCAAGTACTAGAACCTTGGTATCTTTAGGCATAAAGTCTATTGGCGTCCTTTTGTAATAGAGATGGGTTACCAATATTGAAGACACTGGAAATTTGGATGACGCAAATACCTTCATGATGATAATCATCGGAGTATCTCAGTAAGCAGTGGGGACTTTTAGTCCAGATATTTCTCAGGATCAACCATGTCAAGGCATCGCGGCACCGCAACATCCAAAGAATCCTTTCGGCACATGTATTTGGAATTTAAATATATTTACAGAAATATCTTTTGTCCTTGTGTTATTTCAAGTGGACATGACTTACACGTGCCTGCAAAAATGGAGCTGATGTAGGTGGATATCATGGGAACTAGCAAAAATTAGCCTCAACACCAAAAAAAAACATACAACACCAGGGATTCGCTGGTCGTCACCGACCCAACTACTAATCCAGCGCTTCGCAGCTTGACTATGGGAGAGCAGACGGGATCCCGTATTTTCTACGAGCTTTGGTCGTATGTGATAGAGGGTCAAGCAGATGCGGCTCATATTGACAGCCTTCCAAGCCTCTCTGTATTGTGAAAAAAGACAGACCTAAGAGGAAAATCTTTGTCAAGTTCGTTTCGGCCAATGTTGCCATGCAGAATAAGATATCTAGGTCAAGTAATATCATGTTATGTCTAGTATGAGAATCGCCAAGGCGTAATACCAAACTATCTATGTCTGAAATGGGATGCATTCCACGAAGCTATGCTCCATACGCCTCGAGCTGCTACACCACATATTCCCGTCCAAACTGCTCGGCAGTCATCGATGGAGTGTACCCCCTGACATTTCTCTGGGGATCTGCACCTACTCGCAGAAGCACTTTGACAGCCTCTAAATGCCCATACTCGACAGCCCAAGAGAGTGCAATTCGCCCACCACGATTGCGCCGTTTAAGCTGAACCCTTTCATCACTGACAAGAGCCTGGATTGTATCAGGGGAATCTGTCTGCATATTCCATGCCAGCAGTGTCCAGTCATCAATATCCTCGACATCAACCTTTATTGTCAAGGGCACATGTATGCTTTCAGCCACAGGTCTCAACTGCAAATAACATATCTAGCTTACAATTTAGACATTATACCACAATACCTAGCCAATGGCTACAGATTGAATGCTGGTATAAAAAAAGAAACTTGGTGATAACTCTTTTGCCTGGGCATTAATCCTTGGACAACCTCCTTTCAGTAACTTGACTAGAACTTCATAGTGCATTTTAACACTTCTACTTGAGTATATATAGAAATGGCTTGCTTTAGTCTGATTCCCGAATACCCGAGCTGTAATATTCCGAGAATAAAATGATGGATCTTTGCATGAAGAAAAGTCCCAGGCCATCCGGTCATACAAAATGAGTCTGGCCATTGGCCTACTACAACGAGGGTAAGTATTTAAGTCGCGAAAATAAGAGGAATAAGCCAATACCTCTTGATTGGAAGTTAAATATAAGCTACTGCGGGGTAATGATATAATATATGGGTTATGCATTACACGTGTGATGCTGGAATATTCATGAGGCTGAGTCCCAACGGCCAAAATGGATCTAAACTTAGAACGAATGTCAGCGCCGCAATACCATAGGGCTCTCAGATAGCTCACATGACTCGCTGCAGCTTATTTGGAATAGAAATAATCTTGCCATGGGGTCTAGGGCTCTCCGGGATTGCGTTCGGGCAGGACACTTGTTCCAGCCTTACCTTGATATTTCTTTTGCATTACGATAGAACAAAGCCCGAACTGATAGTCCTGGTTACTGCAAGCTAACAATTTCAAGTTACCGGATTACGGCTTCAATCCAGTAATGCTGACAGTACGTCAAGCCTGCCTGTACAACTCAGAGCTGCACTAAAGCTGAGAAAGGACTTTGGTCACTGCCACCACGAATATGCTGTACGTTACATACCATGTCCTTATTGGACACTTGAGTCTCTGTTCTCAGGTCTGATGCTAATATTATGGGGGCCGAACCACTCTACTGGAAGCAAGTATCCCATGCGACATCGTCAAGGTACCATTGCCACGTTTTGATCTTTGGTTAAGACAAGAACAGTTTTTTCTCGGTTTTAATGGCAGACTTTTGGCTTACTGAGGATTCCGTGCAACCAAATTTGAGGCTAGCTTCTAGGCAAGGACGCCGCTGAGTGAGATTATTATCCCCGACGGAAAAGAGGAGCTTTGACGATTATGGCGCCGGAGCTCATCAAACCCGAAGCGGCCGAACCTGTTTAATCAGAGCCTCTTTAAATTTTTATGCCTTAATTAAACATTAAAAAAAACATGGCATTCGGATGCTCGGCCATACAACCACTGCCATGTAAGCAAGCTTCCCCGACTTGACCAGGACCAGCATCTCACAAACAAATCCTACGGCTTGAAACATAAACAGGCTGTGAAGTGTCAGATGAACTTTCAAAGCTCCGACCAATCAAATGCTTACTATTCCGATAAAAATAAGATTCTCATTTTGTCTTCCACGTTGAGGCGCAGTCTTTTGGGGGCTAGTGTAAACCACGCTTACAGCTCACTAAATGCCGAGAAACAGTCAGATCCCCTCAGCCCTGCTAGAAACACATTTTGACCAATCATAATAGAGAAAATCCTGGCCCGACAGGTCTCGGAGGAGAGCTCTTCCGGGGATGGCTGAGTTAGACAGCTGGTTGCTATTCCCAGCTGAGGCGGTGGCACAGAGAGGTGAGTTACACTATGGGAATGATGATGACTTTGAGGAATTTGAAATAGATTTGACGATGGTTTGAATTGTGTATATAATGGATGAGATGTCCGCTCCATTGGCAATATTCTCATCATCATCACAACAATCACAACAACACAAGCAAACAAATAGCTTACACTTTCACACTCTCAACAACTTCAACTTTTACTTCACATTTCAACTTTACAACTCACAAACAATCAAAATGTTCTCCAAGATCGTCTCCGCTACTCTCCTCCTCGCCGCCACCGTCTCTGCGGCGCCCGCCTCTAAGACGGTCCGCTCCATTCCCGACAAGACCGTCACCCTCACCGGTGTCACTCACTCCGTCAACGCCGGTCTCGGCGGTCTCCGCTTCGACCCCGACAACGTCGTCGCTGAAGTCGGCGATGTAGTCGAGTGGCACTTCCTCCCCAAGAACCACACCGTCGCCCAGTCCAGCTTCGCTGAGCCCTGCCAGCCTCTCGCTGATGGCACTGGTTTCTTCGCCGGCTTCAACTTCCCTACTCAGGAGGGTCAGGCACCCGATGTCTTCCAGATCGTGGTTGAGGACTCCAAGCCTATCTGGTACTACTGTGCTCAGCAGATGGGCAACCATTGCCAGAATGGTATGGTTGGTGTTGTCAACCAGAACTTTGATAACCAGGACTTCAGCCTCCGAAGGCACAAGGAGCTTGCTGCTCAGACTGTCAAGTCGGTTATTCCTCCTGTCGAGCAGGGCGGAAAGGTCATCAAGAACCCCAACCCCAACGGTGGCTTCTAAGCTAGTTGGACTATGAGTTTTTCATAGCTTGACAGTTGGCTTTTCTTATGAATATAGCCTTCAGATTGGCGCAGAAATGGTGGTGGTGAGACATGGGATAGAATAGGGTTCGGGTACTCCGGATTGCATTTGCTTTTTACATCTCCTTCATTCCTTTCGAGATATATATATTCCAACTTCAATAGATTGTTTTTTTCTTCATCCGACTTGCGCCCAACCTACCTGACAATGTGATAATGAGGTGCTTGTACCCAACATAAAAATAGCTTACATGACAAACCTCAATCCAAGCCACTGTCTTGTCATTATTTTTAGACCATCGTCTCGATTCTCTTGCACGATACTATTCAACAACATGTCACAAAAAGAATAAAACGGCCTGTTTGTGCAAAGTCTTCAAAATATTCTCATGATTAACCGCTCTAAATGCCAATGCACCGTGCTATGCAAATTATTAATGCTACATTGTTTGATACAATTGAAAGTATGTTCTACAACGTGAAGTCGTTATAATCCTCAAGCCCTGCACATGCGACCATCCTTGGCCACAGTCCAAGCCTCACTTCCAACTCCCTTGAAGTTATAGAAGAAAGAATTGGGATCCCACTTCCTCTTGATAGAGTTCAGCTTATCCCAGTTAGGGCCGTAGAAGACATCCTTCCAATCAGGCTCGTTGAAGTCGGCCTCGTTCATGTAAGTGCCGCTTCCAGGAGTAACAGCCTTCAACTGAGGCATGTACACCTCGGTGATCTTCTTCTGATCAGCGATCATGTCATCCCAGCGTGTAGCATCCCAGAGAGTTCCGATCTGAAGAGAGATAGCGGCCTTTCGCCAAACGGGAGGAACACCGTTAGAGACGCCAGAGTAGCCCTCGAACTTGCCGCTGCTACCAGCGACGAGAACGCCAGCGGCGCCCAAGCTGCGGAGAGCCTTGTTGAAAGCAACGTTGTCGTTCTCGAGAACAGATCGAGGAATCAGACGACCGCCGAACTGGAACTGAGAGGCCTCGAGGTGGCCACCCGGCAGAGGGCCATTGTAGAGCTCGTAGTGGTCCTTGAAGCTCAGGGTGGTATAAGATACCGTGGGCTTGAGACCGGCCTTGGAGAGGTAGTCGGTGAAAGGAGCAAGAACCTCATCGCGAACATAGTCGCCAGTAGAGTTGGCGATGGTAACAGGCTTGATGGAGAGATAAGCGCTGGTGAGGACGTAGGTGACTGTGGCGTCATGATCAAGCATATCGGGCAGAAGCTCGTGGAACTTGGTGACAGCATCGTAGAAGACATCCTTGTCAGAGCCAGCAACGAGAGTAAGAGTAGCACCACCAATGGTAGTGGTCTTGTGAGCTCGAACGGTCATGGAAGTGACGATACCAAAGCTGGCGCCGCCACCGCCGCTAAGGGCCCAGTAGAGATCGCTGTTCTCAGTGGCAGAGGCGCGAACAATACGGCCAGCAGCAGTAACAACCTCAAATTCGAGGGTGTTGTCAGCGCCAAGACCGTAGCTGGAGCTGAGAGGAGAGTGACCACCACCCAGGGTGAAACCAGCAAGGCCAACAGTAGGGCACTCACCAGGAACGCTGGTCAAGCCGTTGGAGTCAGCAAACGTAACACTGTCGAAGCCCTGGATACCAGCACCAAGCTTGAAAGCAGGGCCGTTGTAGAGCTTGTCAGCCCATTGAACGACTTCAGCGTTCTTGAGATGATGAGTCCAAATGGCGAGGCCGCCAGCGCCAGTAGATCGACCAAAGTAGCTAAAGTAATAAAGTTAATAAGGTTGTTTAAACTTAATCTCGGGTGAAACGTACTCGTGAGCCGTGTTTCGGACGACTAGCCTGATGTTGTAGTAGTTTGCGAATTGAACAGCGGCAGCTACCTGGCGAGCGTCGGAAACCTTGACGGCGTAACTGACATAGTTTCCAAGAGTGCAGGGTTTATCCTTTGTTACGAAAGGATCGCAGCTCTGATTGGCGAACCAATTCTGCATCACCGAAGATGAAGTCTCGATGCTATTTATCGTTAGTCTGTGGCGTTTTTCCCCAGGAAATCTGCAACGTACTGTGTCATCGGCCACTTCCACGAATCCTGGACGGCGGCGCAAGCGGCCTCGTCGTAGTTGGGCTCATGGCACGGCGAACCAAGGGGAACCGTCTTGACGAGAGCGCCATTGACGGTGCTGTTGAACTTGGCCCAGACGCTATCTGAAGGCCAGCACGTGTCGCTTGGAAGGCATTTACAGCTAGCGCTGGTGGCGCTGGAGCTATCGATGAGAAGTGCTAAAGGCAGAAGCGCCAAGGAGACGAAGGACTTCATTTTGGGCAGTTGAGAGCGGAATGAGTGACCAAGTGGCGTGGTTAGGCGGGACACATTGAGTATTTATTTACGAGAATTCAGCATTTACATCCCCTGTTTTTTGCATTTCTTGCAATCTACCACGATGGCCCAGGCTCCAAATCCTTTCAGACTCACCGGAGCACTAGCAAGCTTGATTCATGTTGATTATCTTTTTTGCCTTCAATGCTCGCAGCGCTGCCGCGCGAATAACCCTTCTTGGCAGGTCCCTTCTGGGGGATGCCCATTAAGAATGCCAGGGTGAGCTATATGGGGTTCTGATAGCCGAGTTACCCGAGGTAGTAGAGGGTTCCAAGCGCCGGAGATTAAATATGAAAGAAGAAAAAGCCCATGTCGATCCCGGTTGTTCCAGCCGTAACCCATGAATCTTGGCAATCGAGGAACCCAGCATAGCCACGTGTAGGAGATCTTCAGCAGAAACTTGCTAGACTTGTTGAGATGGGATTGCGGATCACAGAGGGGATTGCCTTTATGGGTATTTTCTTTTACGAGTCAATTAGTTTAAAGTCAAAGCAAAGTCCATCCACTTTCGCCACTTTGGCAGAATCTTCCATGGGTCCGCAGGGCTAGACATGCTGCAGACACTCTAGACACTCTGCAGACATTTTCATGCAAGGAGAGTTTCAGCAAGGAGGCAAGGAGGTCTCCAATTGATGAATGCATGATATTCGCAGCACCTCAACGGTATATATTCCCCTTCTCAGATGTCACCCCGAAACGCCATCTGGTCAATTCAATCGCCACAGCCTTCTTACCAATCTTTGCTTGGAAAAAGGTCCGATGCCAGTTTAGCTAGCGTCTTTAGTTTCAGGGGGTCTTGACTCTGTTTCCCCACTCCACCACGGAGCCCTTTTGACGAGAAAGAAAAAGCCCCTTAACGGCACCAAACGGTGGATGACGGTTGAGTATTTCTAGAATAGCTGCGAATGACTTGCCCAAAACAAGGATTCGATACTGCTTGGCGAACGGTGGCGCAATAGGCGAATGCAGCCACGGGTCTGACTCGGATATACATCACCAAGAGGGTCTAGTGGGTAAATGCAGGGGACAAAGAGAAAGAAAGTGGTTCTCAAAGAGGAGACTCGTGGTGATCTACGGGCCCGTTCGGAGGATTCGGGAATCTAAAGTGTTTAATCTATATCGAGACGTGATCTTCATTATGTTTTTTTTGCTTTGACCAACAAGGCCCACGATCAACGTAAAAAGCCAGAGAGCTGGTTTTCTGTAAATTTAATGACATACATGGTTTGATATAAAACGATCATCGGCCCAAGTGCCGGATTAGAGTTCTGACCACTGATTGACGGTTTCATGTTTCACCCACCACTACAGATGCAGTCAGTGTTACCTACTTCTTTCAATTCCGCGGCCACCGTAAACGAACCTGTCAATATCTGACCTGAAGTAATGGATGGATCTTTTGCCTCGGACCTCCAATGGCAACGCCGTATCCACACAACATCTTAACCAGTTCAATATCAGTCCATGAACAAGAATTTATTTAGTTCGTCCCATTCCGGTTCCCTGGGACCTTTGCTTCCGCCTTGGCTTAACTTTATCTAACCAAACACGAGCTTTCAACCTTTTTTTTTTTCTTGACTTGTTTCGCCCACCGTATCATGTTGATCCTGACTCAAAGTACCAGATCACATCAGTCTGTGCGGGTCTGACCGCGGGACTAACGTACGAATCTGAACCACTGTTCGGGACAGTGACATAAAACTGGGTTAAAGAAAGCTCCCTTGAAGGCGATCTTGTCTAGCCCTGCAAGTACATATCAGTCCACCTCCTCCTCCCACACAATCCCCCAGATCGGTCATCTGTTCTTACCATCTTGCCTTTTTACAATGAGGCTACCGCGTGGGGCTATCTTTGCTTGCCTTGCGGCTCTGCCTTTTGCTTTTGCTCAAGAATCTTCTTCTGCTTCTGCTTTATCTGCATTACCGAAATGTGCTGTAAGTTTATGATGCGTTTTCACATGTGAATTCGTCCTGATGGGACCTAGGCAAAATGTTTTGTGACAGCTGTTGAGAGATCGACATGTGAACTTACAGACCAAAAATGCATGTGCACCAACACAGCACTTCAACATGATATCGAAGGATGTGTCTATCTCTCATGTACTATCCCAGAAGCTTTAGGTATGTCAACCATATCATGTTACAAACCATCAACTTACATCAACAGTTACAAAAAATGCCACCGCAACGGCATGCGGCGCTCCAATTCGAGACGAGTCGCCCCAATTCGCAATCCTAAATGAAGTCATGGCCATCATAACGGGACTTTTCATAATTCAGCGCTTTGCTACAAAGATCTACTGGAAGCTCCCCCTCGGTCTTGATGATCTCTTCATCGCACTCACAATGTGTGTCGCCATTCCCTCCATCATCATCAACTCGCGCGGTCTAGCTCCGAATGGTATGGGTCGTGACATCTGGACTGTCAAGCCTGATCAGATCACTCAGTTTGGAATGTTCTTCTACTGCATGGCTATCATGTACTTTGCACTACAAACGTTTCTTAAATTGTCCATGTTGTTCTTCTACCTGAGAATCTTTCCGACACAGAATGTTAGGAGATTGCTGTGGGGAACTGTTTCTTTCACAGTTGTTTTCGGACTGGTGTTTATCTTTGTGGCCATCTTTCAGTGTCGGCCCATCAGCTACTTCTGGTTAAAGTGGGATGGTCAACATGAAGGAAAGTGTGCTGATATCAATGCGGTTACTTGGTCCAATGCCGCTATCAACATCGCGCTCGACTTTTGGATTCTTGCCATTCCTTTGTCCCAACTCAAGGCACTCAACTTGGATTGGAGAAAGAAGATTGGTGTTGGAATGATGTTCAGCGTCGGTATCTTGTAAGTTTACTCCTTTCATCCAAGACTTGTCACTCATCACTAACATATCCAAGTGTCACAATTATGAGCATTCTCCGTCTTCATGCTACAATCCAAGCCGGCATCAAAACCTCCAACGCGACATGGGAATACCTCGCCGTGTCAAAGTGGTCCACCATCGAAGGCAACGTCGGTATAATCTGCGCCTGCATGCCCTCTCTCCGCATTCTTCTCGTTCGCCTCTTCCCCAAGCTCCTTGGTACATCACAACGTTACTACAACTACGGCAGCAAGAGCAACAAACAAACACCTGGAAACACTCACAACCGTAGTGCGCCTTTTGGAACAAATGCCACATCTCAAGCGGATCGCTCACAAAGACGGGTTGATCCTGCGGGAATCACATGTCATAGGACGTATGAGGTGGAATACGATAATGATGAGACATATTTGGTTCATATGAAGGATATGGATCATAAGAGCGCCAAGTCGGAGGTGAGGTCTGAAGTTTCTCTCTAGTTATAATTAGTTTCTATGTTCTTCTATGTTCATGAATAAGAAAATAATAAATCATAAGTCAATAATTCTCTTATGTCCCCCGATAATGCCAATGTGATGTTTCGGCTTTCGTGTTGGAAACAGTATGCGTTGGGAAATAGCCCTAGTCTAGGCAAAGCATCTTTCAATCGAGTATCTAACGCCAGTGACTTGAAGTTCCGGCACAGAACACTGTAGATGATACTCAAGGGCAGTTGAAGAGCAGTCACTATCCTAAATTTCATGTTTAGACATGACTACATAGATCATGGAGAAAAGTCAGTGCCTGTGGCCAAAGGCTCTATTTGACTAGAATCCAAACCTGAGATAAAACAAAAGTAAATTATGCGGTTGCTGTTGGTTCAAGCTCTCGATTCGAAGCAAATCGGGCTCTGAGGAACTTCAGAAAACAAAAAGAGGCGTGATCTTGGATTCTGCTCGCTACTAGCGACTCAATATTGAGGTCATTGTGAATTGAGCATCACTTTGAGGTAAAACTGGCAAGTGTCATGATACGTCAAGTCGATGGGAGTGAAATTTAAAGTTATACCCTGGAGGCTATTTGAGCCGCATTGGCTACCGAATTTCCGGGCCTACAAGGATTCAGCGATATACTTTTGGTTATGGAGTCACCATTGTATTGTGTGTTCATTCTTGATGCCAAAATGGCATTTTGAACTACCCTACAACCCCACCCGGCTTAACCCCGGCTGTATCCGCACAATAAAAAAAAACCCTTCCTCGCTTCCAAAAACTTTCCCTCCTCAAGCCATTCGCCCTCCCCAACGCTGCGTTTCCATGCTACAAACAGAGAGACATCCACGCGATGTCTCTCAAAGAAGATTCATCTTCATTTTCTCGCATGTGGGAAATTCGGAGTAAGCCTCACCCATCACCGAGTTCTAGCGTCCGCTGGACTCCTCGGTCTGCCGGTAACGGCCTGGCGTCAATGTCACGTCTGCAAAAGATATCAGAAATCTTCAGAGCGCGTGCTTTCGTCACGCTGTCTCTATGGGAACGTCTTTGCGAGGCTTGTTTTGGGAAAAACTGAAGTGCGATACGCGGCGTCTTGTCCCCTTGCGGGCTGGATGACTCAATTCCGATCACTCTGGGGAGGGCGATGGCTTCACTCTTTTTTTTTTACAGGTCAGTGTTGATGATACTATGGAACAGATCACTACTAATTTGTGGGGGAGGAGGTAGGAACGGGAGATGGATAGTTAGGCAAACGTTGCCTTTGGAGGAATGGAGTCTTGTCATTTCGATCGTTAATACGAATATTCTGATATCATCACTTTTATCCTTGCCGCATCCATATCCTGAATCAATCAACCAATCCAAATACCATCACGAGGACCTTCCTCGCACCCAATGAACCTTTAACGCCGCCGTAAACGCCCCGGTCGCGCCATCATCACACCATCCTTCAAGAATCATTCGAATCCAGACCCCGCACGATCGCATAACTTGTGCCAGCTGCCAACATACCAATAACCAGTGTCTGCACTGCACCCCAAACACCTGCACGATGATTGCGAATAGCGACGTAGTTCTTGACATATCCAAATACCAACAGCACAGCGACCGTGATACCAATCGATACGAATAATGCTTCGCGGACGCGAGGCATGACAAAGTAGGGAATCATGGGGATCAATCCACCGATGAAGTAACTCAAGCCCATGGTGACTGCAGAGATCCATGCGCGATGAACATTAGGCTCCTCGAGCTTGAGCTCGAAATCCATCATGAAGCGCACCCATTCTGTGGGATTCTTGCAGAGCTCATCGACCAGAGGTGCAACTGCACTTCGCGAAACACTGTACTTTTCCAAAACATCGTAAACACCCGTGCGCTCGTCGCCAGGTCTATTCTGCACTGCGAATTCCTTCTTTTCAGCTTGTGAATGGTATGCGTCGCGTTCTGTAACAGCTGCTAGGTAAGCGCCTAGTCCCATGCTGATCATGCCGGAGAAGAGCTCTGCTAGACCGGCGATGATGACGACTTTTGCACTGCCGAGACTGGAGAGACCTGCCGTTAGGGCAAAAGGTACTGTGAGACCGTCTGAGAAGCCAATGATGATGTCGCGAAGAATGTCGCTGTAGTCAACATGGCATTCTTCATGTTTGCTGTAATTGGGATGCAGTGGGCGGGCATCGTAGGCGGGATGGGAGCTTTGGTAGGAGATTGAGCGCTCGGTGGCAGGCTCTGGGAGGAGGGGAGTAGATTCTGATGTAATGTGTGTCATGGTGCTTATTTTGGGGACTGTGTTGGTGTTGGTGTTTGTGTTTGCGAGGTGGTGTTATTAAAATGGCCTTATCAATTCGCCACAGGTTCAATTGAACAGGTTTTAATTTATAAGCAAACCGAATGAACAGGATTTCTATCGTATACTTTCACTTTCACTGCCGTTCTTCCAGCAGGTCTTATACCCATCTCGCTCTTTGTCTCTCCACACCTTGTACGGTCGGGAAGTAAATTCCCATGTCCGAAAGGGATAAGCCCGAGACCGAATCCATCACGTACCTTTCAAGCTCCAGCCAATCACGATGCATGTTTTAGTAATCTTTGTGTAAAACAGCTGAGACTTGCAATCTAAAATACCGTTTTATTAATAAGTTACTCCATAAACGGAATGCCAAAGGGAAAAAAAGAGTTTTTACAAGCGCTCTTAGTACATGTTTAGTTAGAGTGAATTGGAATCAATCACAGCTTGTGGTCTCGCTTCTTGCGCTGGTAGAGCGACACCTCAAAGCCCTTGATACCACCATCACGAATAACCCGTCGGAGAATCTTTCCACTCGGTGATTTGGGAATGGCCTTTACAAACACAATTCCACCAACGAGCCACTTATACCTCGCTGAATGACTCTCTACCAAATCCTTGAGATCATGCGCCAATTTTTGAAGTTCGGCTTCTGATTTGTTCTCATCCGCTGCGACGACGTAAGCGCGTGGCCACTCTGTCGCTTCGTTTTTATCGTGTACGCCAATTACTCCAGCGTCTGCAACGTCATCGTTGCTGCAGAGAATAGCCTCCAATTCAGCAGGGGCGACTTGGTAGGCGCGCACTTTGATGAGTTCTTTGATGCGGTCTGTGATGCAGAGATTACCTTCTTCATCGAGATGGCCCACGTCGCCAGTTCGCAGCCATCCATCTGACGTGAGCGCCTCGGTTGTAACGCTCATGTCGGGCGTTTCCTTACTTCCCAGCCCTTGAGATGGGACATACGCGCTCATCAATCCAGGCGATCTCACGAGAATCTCGCCCTCAGCACCGAGCGTCGCGGCTTTGGTGGTGGAATCCTCAGCGTTCAATTCACCCGAACCAGCAATCATGAGTTCCACGCCCCAATGGGGTTTACCGGTGTCGTGCTTGTACCCGTGCATGTCCTCTTCCCTAAGACCTCTTTGCACAGTGATACTGCACGCTTCTGACATGCCGTAGCCAAGTCTCACGAGGAAGCCGAGTCGTTGGAAGACCTTCTCTACGACTTCGTGACCAAGTGGTGCACCGCCTGTCACCCCCGCGACAACACTGCTGAAAGCATTGCGACCGCGGGCGTCGCGTCGCGCAAAGGGTTCCACCACAGGTGACTTGGCGAGCATGACCGCGACTGGAGGCGCCATGTGAAGGTAGGTAATCTGTCGGCGCGGGATAGCAGATAATACTGTATCGAGCTTGAACGCAGGCATGGTAAACACGGTAGATCCCGTCGCGAAAGCTAAGAGGAAAATATTGGTAAGACCAAAGACGTGATAGAATGGTACGTAGCCTAGCCATCGCTGGTGGAATCCGTAAAAGTCCGCATCGTGCCAAAGCGACGCGATTGAGAAGTTGATGGCCTGATGAGATATCAAGACGCCCTTTGATCGACCAGATGTACCGGATGACCAGAGAATAACAGCCGTTCGGGTCACGGCGGATTCGGTTGAGAATGGATGAGCGGCAGTAAGAGGCGCCTTGGCTGTCGTGAGAAGATTCTTCCAATCTCCATCCTCAGCATGAGAAGCCGGTGAAAGAGGATACAAATCCCTCGCTACATCGACTGTGTAAACGCGTACGCTTCTCTTGTATGCCTCATCTTCCTGCTGCTCAATAGCCTTCTCAACGGTGTTGAGAAACGCCTTCGCTGTGAAGAGCACGCGAGGACGCGAGTTCTTAATAACCCATGAAAGTTCAGTGGCAGACAATGAGGGAGATGCTAATGTGGTAGTCAAACCAGCTGCCAGGACACCCATCATGAGCGTCGCGAAGGGTAAGCAGTTAGGAAGTTGGATCAGCACCACCGGTGACACTTCTGGGCCGGGACATGATGCTGTTGGAGGAAGGGTCTCAATCTCGTTGGGATCGAGACCCAGAGATTGGAGGTTTGTTGCTAGAGTGAGGGCATCGCGCTTTACGCGGGAGAAAGTAAGAGGACGATCTGAGTAAGTTAGTTTTAGTACGTGCCACCATATGATATTGAGTGTGTGAGGTGAGATTGGGTTAGAGTTTGTGGGTGCAACGTACCGCTGGCGTGGTCAACAAAAATGGGCTGATCATCATGGATCTTTGGCACACGTCTCGCTCTAGGCGCAAAGTCACTTTCATGCTGGAAGGGATTGCTGAATACAAAGTCAAAGACATTTGCGCCAGGGACATTGGCAGGTGTGCCTGCATAAGCGGGCTTTGTGTCTGCCATTGTGTCTTCTTGTCTTGTATCGGTGTAACTTTGCCCTTCGTTTCGTTTCGTTTCGTTTTATTTTGTTGATGCTCGGTTGCTGGGTGATACACAGGGGTACAAACAGATACAGCTTGGAGTGAGAAGAGGTAATTGATGACAAGTGAAGATCTGAAGCTGGAATTGATCTTATAATTGAGGTGAGTGAGGTCGTTTACCGTTTACCTTGGGTAGAACGATCGGGCCGGCGTGGAGATTGCGGAGACCCCGCGCTGAGAGTTGTCTTTCTCGGTTTCGGGCCTGAGAACCGGGAGCGCTGCGGCTCGATGCTGCGGCAGTTGGCTTCGGTTGAGATATGACCCGTTAAGTGAATATCAGCACATCTCCATGATAAATGGTAGATACAACCAAAAAAAAAAAAAGGAGATTCTAACACTTCCAATATTTAAAGAGCTTTAATGTAATTTATTTTAAGTCTTGATAGTAGCAGATTACCATGTTATTGTAAGTGAATGCTGTTGTTGTCTTGTTCCTTGGAGAGAACCGGGTATAAGAATATCCAGATCATTACCCAGTTAGGCTACCCGAGGCTCAAGCCCCGTGACAGGGACGGCAAGCTGGAAATTACCCTTCAATCAGATCTCTGACGTACCGTTTTATTATAAGCAATTCAATTTGAAGATCGATATATTCCTCACCTCGGTAGGGACATATCGACGGCAATGCTAGGTCGGTATGTGATTTGCTGCTTTGACCTCTAACAGTCTCACAATCCATGGCGACGCGGCTAAATCGCGTCGATACTCTCGATAATTATCCCAATATCGGTTACAAAAACTAGAACGCTGCGTTTATCGGAGAAATAGTTGAATTACCCTGGCAAGTCTATATTTCTCGATACCTACATATTCTTTGACCTACGCTAATAGAGCTATCTGGATCTTGTGAAGCGTTGGCGCGCCAATTTTACATTGTTGAGTACCCTGGAGCTGCCCCGTCAGACACTCGGCCGAAAGATCGGCGTCAACATGCTTCCGGTTTAGATCTTCATCAGTGAATCGATCATTCCGAATTTACTTATTGACAACATCCAGGCAACCCTTGGACATACTCTTCTGATCGAGGGTAGTGGGAAAAAGCCTGGAATGATGAATTTATCATTCTTGGTGACTGAATTGCTGTCCTGCAACTTAGCACAGAATCAACTTTAGGCACTCGGTCTTACCATCGTTGTTCTATCGTCTTTTCCAGTACTCTGAAGATAATTCAGCCTCCAAGTCATCACGAGCGTGAGTGTTTTGAAGTCCGAAGCGTTGTTAGTGCAGCCGAATTTGATGTGCAATGCTACGACATGAAGGTATAGTAACTCGGTGATACAGTATTCCAAAAACGATCGATGCAGAAAAGAACAAGCCCTGGAATTAGACAGAGCATATGCGGGATCATTATCTGTAGAGAGAAGTTGACAGCAAAAGTCTTGTCGAAGACTACGGACCTGAACCGATGTACCCAAGATGTCATCTTTCATCACCAATTTTATATAAGAACAGTCGATACTCCCTTGCAAGTCATTATTGCTCGAACCATATAACTAGCCACTGCCAGGGAAATTTTCAATGCCCTGCCACCAGAAAAAGTTGTGAGACGATACAAGTCCTCATTGCATCATTCGAGGTATCGTGGCCAAAGACATCAAGGTTCTCAACGGCTCAACAAGGTCGTGATATTTCTGCACTCTTTTACCTCAAACCGCCTACGCGATTTCCCAGTCGGTGATGGTTGCTAGAAGATGGTTGGTTGAGCCAATGACCTTGAGAAAATTGATAATGCACCAAACACCCTGGCCATCGGAGTACGTCAAGCTCCTCCTCAAGCACCCACCTTCAAATAGTGGCTTCTTGCCATTGAAACTATAATATGATCGGGACTTTTCTCTTTTGATCAAGATTCGCATCAGCTCCCGCTTACCATGGCTGGCGAGGTCTTGCTAACAAGATCAAAAGGTCAAGGGTCTCGTATTCCTCATGGAAACTTGTCTTCACATGTCCAGAGATATCGTCAACTCTTCTAGAGGCTCCGCATCCCCAACTTACCTTGCATATTCCACTAGGCCGTTTTATCATCTAGCTTCAAATTCAATTCGATGTTCCTGCCAACGGTAGCCAATAAACTCACTCAAATTGTCATCAAGGTACTTACCCTCGCGATAGCATCACCTTGATGGCCTCAGGGTCCATACCTTGATGAGCAGCATGATTGTAAGCAGGAATCTCGTGTAAGTCACAACAAGTAGAAATACCGGCTTTTCGGAGTAAGAGACCTTCCTTTGATCCAAATCATCTCCCATATTTTCCCTCTCATCGGGTTCCTCCCCTCTTCTTCACTGTCTTTTTCGGCGTTCAAAATGGCTAAGAATAAGGTCAAGAAAGGAAATAAGAGCAAGGGTGCTAGGAAACCTAGCATTCCTCCCAAGGCTCTACCGGTGACACTCCTGTCAGGATTCTTGGTATGTCTTATTGAGTGCTTGAACTTTGTCCTGAAATTCTGGCTGACTTGAGTAGGGATCTGGTAAAACAACTCTTCTTCAGCATATCCTTCGAAGTGAACATGGTCTTCGCATCGCCGTGGTAGTCAATGACATCGGAGCGTATGTTTCACCTCACCTCAGCTCGAACCAAGTCTAACAATTTCAGTATCAATGTCGACGCCTCCCTCATCAAGAAAACGCACCATCTTACAAAAACCCAAGAAAAGGTCATTGCCCTTCAGAATGGATGTATCTGCTGCACTCTGCGCGGTGATCTTCTTGAGGAGCTCGTTCGTCTCGCTCAGCTTCAAGAATTCGACTACATCATCATTGAAAGTAGTGGTATCAGTGAGCCTGAACAGGTAGCTGAGACGTTTGACTCTCGACTTGCTGAGCAGATGGATTCTATGGGTTCGATTGAAGGTGCACCTGGGCTGGATGCTGATATGATCAAGGTTCTTAAGCAACTGTAAGTACTTCTACGCCATATACGTGAGGGACAGAAGCTGACTTTTGAACAGAAAAGATGCTGGCGGTCTTGAGAAGTTTGCCAGACTTGATACCACTGTCACTGTCATTGATGCGTTTACCATGCTGCATGACTTTGACACGGGTGATCTGATATCTTCGAGAGATGATGTTACACCCGAGGATGAGCGAACAGTCTCCGATCTTATGGTTGATCAGATTGAGTTTGCCGACGTCATTATCCTTAACAAGCTCGACATGGTAAGTTACTCAGCTCCAATGCCCCAGCTTTACGCTAACAGAACATCAGGTTGATGCGTCGACTAAACCTCGTCTGCTAGACTTGATAAAGAAGCTTAACCACCGAGCTAAGATTCTTGAGTCAAGCTATGGCAAGGTTGATGTTAAGCAGATTGTCAACACTGGCATGTTCAACCTTCAGGTTGCTCAGTCTGGATATGGATGGCTTCAGGATCTTCATGCCATGACCGTTCGTGAGGTAAGTCGCAAAATGCCCTTTGCCTTCTGAAGTGAGCTTGTATACTGATGTTTTCACAGGTCAACGGTCGTAATGTGCTTACACCCAAACCTGAGACTGAAGAGTACTCCGTTCGAAGCTGCATTTACAGCCGTCATCGTCCATTCCACCCTCGTCGACTCTGGGCATTGCTGTATGACAAGTTCATCTTGCAACTTGAGCACCCTGATGAAGATGACGAGGAGGAAGACGAGGATGATGCAGATGAAGACCTCGAGATGGTGGACTACCCTGATGCCGAGGAGTCCAATGAAGCTGCTGCAGTCGATCAAGACACTTCTGATTCCTCATCATCACGAGGAAAGCGTTCCGCTCCTTCATCTCCCCACAGTGCCCACTCCACTATTGAGTCTGCACCATCACCTGAACCCGCATCCAAGAAGCAAAAGTTCGATGACTCGGAAATGCAGGACGCAGACGATCTCTTCACACCTCCCAACGAAATGATCCTCGAAACCAAGCGCAAACACCCCATCTTCGCACGCCTCTTCCGCTCAAAGGGTGAATTCTTCCTCGCAACACGTCCTCATCGCGCGGGAGATTGGTCTCAAGCTGGAGCCATGCTCACACTTACTGGAGGAAGACCTTGGTTCTGTACTCTCCCAGCGGAGGAGTATACAACTGGTGATCCAGAAGTTGACGGGCTTGTGCAGCATGATATCAAGAAAGGTGGTGAATGGGGTGATAGGCGACAGGAATTGGTGTTTATTGGAGAGAACTTGGATCATAAGGCTCTTGAGAAGATGCTGGATGAGTGTTTGCTTACTGATGATGAGTTGAAGAAGTGGGAAGGTGTCATGAGAGATGAAAAGAAGAATGATGAGGAAAAACGTGAGGCTCTAGAGGATCTGTTTGATGATGGGTTCCCAGATTGGCCGGAGGATGGAGATGAGGAGGATCATGAAGGACATGATCATCCACATGGTTTGCGGTCGATAAAGAAGCACTTACAAGAGGTTGACTAGATTAGAAAACCCGAAAAAGAAAAGTCATTATTCTGTTGATCCTGGTATCGCCCTTTGCATAAACTCCTAAAGCATCTTGCCGTGTAACGCCTTGTTCTCATGTCTGCGTAACACGCTACCTTCTTTGTCCTGACGCAAACCTAATATCTCTCAGTCTGGTCTGCGCCGTCTTGTCAAGACCCATCAGACGTCTCCCATCATAGCAAACGCCGCAGTAACAGCCTCTTTTGAGACAAACGAGAAGACCTCCACATCCTTCCCCATCCAAATGCTCCCCTTCGCCCAACCCCCAACCAAGCATCTCACATACCAAATCGCAAGATGCTTATTATACTTGTGTACCTTGTTCAAACAAGACCTCTTCATGCTGCATCGTAAGTCAGTCATCCAATCACCCTCCTCCCATCGAACATCCGCCCGTTCCATGGGACAGAAGGAGTCTTGTGCATCTTGGCTCGATGTCGGGAGTGGTTCTGTGGTGGAGAAACTGATGCTTAGTTGTGCTGGTCGACTTCGATATGTGGCGATTCCAAAGACGGGGGTGCGGCATGACAATGATTCGGCGCATGAGGAGATGGTTCGATGATTGGCGGGTTGGCCTGGAAGGATTAACGTCGAGTCAAGTGACATGATGATTGACATATATCTTACTACATACGTTTCCAACACTAATGTACTCGCGAACGACAAAGTCCAAACTTGGCTTGGTAGGTTCTCCAGCGTTACCCGTCCAATCCCTGAAAACAGCTTTGAGAAAGTCCTCCATTGTATCTCTTGTCTTGGCAAGCGTCGCGTTCGACTCAGTAGCGGCGCTACAAGCGTGGAGTATGTAGAAGCATCGTGTCAGTTCCAAATCATCGAGATCGTCAGGAGTCGTGATGGATCGTGACTTTCGAAGGATGTGGTTGCCGAGTTCGAGGGCAGCAAAGAGACGATCGCGAGATTCAGCGGTGCATCGAGGTTCAGGCGAGGGACTGTGACTGTCGATCAGTATTGGTTCTGGGTCCTGTGGCTCTTCTTGCTTCACGATAGTGGGAGCCGTGCGAGGTGGTACGAAGCGCACAGGAGGTTTGAGAATGGAGCGGGAAAAGGGGGCCGAAGAAGGCGGTGCGTACATGATGCCGAGGAGTGTCGTGGAAGAATAAAAGAGATCACGATGCTGAGAGGAGGAGCAATTGAAGTGAGAGGCTCCTCAATGCGGCCTTAATGCAGTGAATCATTATGGGCGTAGTGAGTAAAGATTTTGCAGATGTGCCTAATGATCTCCTACAGAAGAACAAGTGCATGGAAAGAATCATTGCGCAACAGTCGTTACTGAAGCGATCAAACACTACAACCAATAGAAAGCTACGGAGTGAAACGCTACGGCAAACGGGCTGGAAATTTCATTTCTTCTCACTGCAATAAAAGCCCGGGGCTCTGGCGAAACTAACACAGCTAGCTAGCCAAGGCAGTAATTCCTGGCATCGGAAGAATAAGCCTCGGCACGGACCTGGGAATTTCAACGCTCTCTATCCGTCGAGCCTAATGAAGTTGGCTAGGGCCTAATCACATCAAAACCTTAAGTAGTTTGTATCTTTGAGTTCAACGGCAATAGTGTACGTACTTAATCTCAACTGTCAAGATGACCCTAGAGCATCGCCATAGTGTCAGATTCTAACATCAGGGATTCACTCGATCTTGATTCATCACACTATGATCCCCATGATCTCAGTGAATCCCGGTTTTTGTTGGATCGGGAGGTTAGATATTAGTGGTGAAGCCCGCATGGGTACAGGGAACAGTACCCTGCCTCTACGTAACCAGACAACCACTCGCAAAACTTGCCAATTTTATAGCTCGTTAGGCTGTGAATTACATGGGAAATGAATTTTGGTTGTTTTGATCATTTGCAGGTCTTGGGATGAACATATACCGAACCATTCTTCTGTAGGCCGAATCTGGATTTTATTTTGATAAATTAATCACGTTAGTGCGACTGCTGTACATGATATCTCTCCTTCCTGACCATAAAGAGCCAGGATTTGGCCATATCTCCAACAAAGATGTGTCAGTTAGCCATTGAAAATCATCAGACGTATCCCGGTCGGCAATGACCCTTCCCGAGAACAGTACGACAGTATCTCCCAGCCCCCTGACTGTATTACAAAGATCATCCAACGGCCCAACACAATGTCAAAAAAGGTGACCTGTCGTATCGATAAACAAAAGGGCTCTCCCCTCCATAACAAGGAAACAACGTCATTCAAGCCATGTTGGAGGGTGATTGTGACCGCCCGCTGGTGTACACGATAGCCCTGGTATGTATGTGATGCCCCCCGACCAGACACACAAAACAAGGTGATAGCCCCTCCATTACAAGAACTTGGAGTCCATCCTGCAGATCCCAACGCAGTATCCTAGCGTTACAGTATTGTACATAGTAGAGACGCCCTGTAGTAGTTTTTGCGCAGTGCACAATCTACTGTTTGTTTGCCTTGCAGATGCATGGACTGATGGTGTGATGAGAATCACTTATCTCCAACTGTCACTGGCAAAAAACCACATCCACTGTGGAGTACAAGGAAGATACAGGGCCTTGAGAATCACGTTATTCGGCGTGGCTTGCAAGCATCGACGCAAACGCCTCGTCATGCTACCTCCACGATCTGCCGCATCCAAAGGAACTTTAGATGAACAGTAGCATTCGGCAAAAAAAAAAGGAAGAAAAAAAAAAAAGAGAAAAACTCAGTTCAAGCATGTGATGTTAAAGGAACAGCATCTCGCAGATGTAGTGCCCCGCCGCTGAAAAAGTCTTGATCTCGTTCCTTTCAGGCCATGCTACGTACGAAGCCGACCCCCTGAGACGGCTTGCGCTTCCGTGAATGCTGATTGGCTACTGGAATGTGCTGGCCAATAGGAGCTTGAGCTGAGTTTGGTCTCAGTTGGTTGGTGAATATCAATGCCAATACTCTTCAGCCAAGGTATGCAGGCAGCAGGATAATCAGTCTTATCTTGATTTGTATCTGTTCTTTTGCAGGCTTTCATGTTCTTCGCCCGTTTTGTTTTCGGTAGTGAGTGATGACATGGATGTTTGTATGCATGATTATCCACTTGGTCGCCTTGAAAAATGTGATAAGTTGCAGAAGCGCCGATCTTTCTTTTATTTGTATTCTATGCCGTTTTCTCTTGCAATAACCAAAAGGCCAAGTTGTTTTCTCATGTTTGCTGTGTGTCAATTTGTTCGCCCCTGTCAAGCCCAGATAAATCAGCCCCAAGCCCAGATAATTCAGCTTCAAGCCCAAATGATCCTCCTCCAATCCCAGTTCTCGGACCCTCTCCACCAATCACATTCTTCGGACTCAAAACCGAGATATTTCATCCAATGAGAACCCCTGGATCACCGGATTTTTGAAAGACTTCCTCACCTATTGCTAGACTTATCTAGGTCTAGTCGGTTGTGAGTACCTTCGGGAAGATATGGTCCGGTATTGCTGCGCTCATCTCATGACGTTGGAAGATCTTTGTTTACCTCAATGTCTCATGGGCTGTTTGGTTGGCTTTGCTACTTTGGTTTCATGGGATGTGTGCTGCTTTTTATCCTTTCACAGTAGCCCCATGCAGACTTTTCCTGGTGATCTTCACGTAATCTTCAACTGCCAGGGCACTTTGGTACCTTTTCACAATTTGCTGTGAGTCAGTCAAACACCCAACCTGTGGATATCATCTTTGTTGTCTCTGCCGGGAATGCCCTGAGTTTGCATATCATTACTTTTTAATCTTTGCTCAAGCCGGACTCTACAGTAAAAAGTGGACGCCTTGACTTAAGCCAGCTCTTATCGAACCCCTCACACCCCTGCTTCCAGACTCCAGGTGCTTGCATCTATACTAGGGCTAAACTCTTTCCGTACTTGAAGGCTTTGGCTTGACCTCCAATTCCCCTCTCTTCTTGTCACCCACCTTTGCTATAGTTCACATTAAACCAAGTGCTGACTGTAGCATGCTACGTACTCGGCGCTTGATGTTTGCCCCTCGCTTGGCTTCCCGCATTGTCCCCTTAATCTGGTTCCTCCACACCTTTTCGTGCCTCTCTTATTTATGACATTTCCTCCTCGCCTCCATTTAAAGGTCCAAGCTTCACCTCTAGTAGCATCTTTCCATCTCCACTTCAGTTCCTGACTTGACCAAACCTCCAAGATCTGACTCGATCAAGCTATCTCCCAGCATCATCAATCGGCTTTGCAGAGATGGGTACCGTTTACCCTCCCTTCCAACAACAAGTCCATCATCCTCTGGGTGATGGAAATCAACCTTTCGACCCCAACATGCAACTCATGGCCCAAGATCCATCCGGCATGACTCTCTATGGCTCAATTCCCCAGGGTCATTGGGAACAATGGTGGTCTCCTGAAAATGCCTCCCTTGCCGAATCATCCAACATGGCCGATCCAAAAGGCTACTCGCAAGAACAGCTGCAACAACCCCAATACGCCTACGATCAAGATGCCTCGACGCAATGGGGATCTCCTGCAACCTCAATGCACAGCTATCCCGTTCCATCTCCGTCGACTGAGCCCACCAGTGTAGAAAATGCGACCGGCGACTCCGAAAGCCGTCGAGGCTCTACATCAACCCAACCTGACAAACGTAAGCGGAATGCGGGTCGGTCAGCCGCTTCAAAGGCTCCAAGACGCGCGTCAACTCGAAAGACCAACAAGGCAGATACAGTCTCAGAGAAGCCCAAGATACGCGGCAAAGAGAAAGCAGCTGCAAAAGCAAAATCGCCATCCCCCGAACCCGAAGAAGAAGAATTCGACGAGTACAGCAAAAAGGTCCAAGAGAGAAACCGCATCGCCTCCAACAAGTTCCGCGTCAAGAAGCGTGAAGACGCCAAGAAACTCCGAGCGGACGAACAAGACATGGAACGCGCAAACCGCGACTTATCAAACTGCGTATCCAACCTTACGATGCAAGTCTACGATCTCAAGATGAAACTCCTACAACACACCGACTGCGACTGTCACTTGATTCAAAATTACATCTCGAGCGAGGCGCAACGATATATCCAAGACTTGGGTGAAGGAAAACAAAACCACGCGACGCCCCCGATTTACCCTTACCCCCAACACAATTGAGTGAAGTCGGATCTATGTACGATTATACGTTACTTACGAAAGCGATGATTATTACGAGCCGATACGATAGAAGATCGGTCGATGTTTACAAGTGTTATCAAAATGTAGCGGGGAGGAGTCATTGGGATTTGTCTGACCAAAGGAAGATATCCAACACGATGGGATGATATGTTGCACTTCCTGCGGTATCTTCTTTCTCTTTTTATTGCCTTTTTTTTTTCTCGGGTTGTTTCTACTTTCGGGATGGACATGTTCAAAACGGCGTGGGGAGGCTTTACTGTAAAAAACTATTAGGTTTCGGTCTGTCAATGGCAGAGCCCCAAGGTATTCTTACCATATCTTTGCTTCACAGCATCAATCTAGAGATTCATGTCGTGAGTTTTCACTTGTATCACATTGCAAGACTGTGGAGTCAGAATGCTAAACCAACATGCCAGTCAAGTTCAAGGATGGTATCACTGACTAGCAGATCGTAACACGAGATCAATACTCGCTGCAAGGCTTGTCAAAGCGTAGGACAATCAACTGGGTAAGGTACCCGTAGCAGAGTGGTGCTCAAACATCCAACGGTCGCATGTATCGTAGTCTTTCCAAGCCACAACTTCAACAACGCGCAATAATGGGATCAATTCGCGAGCTTAATCTCGTTTCTCCTCTCCCGGCATCTCCATCAGATTTAAGTGGACAGAGCCAACAATCCATTTCAAGGCCCGGAGGCGCCCCTGACGTAAAGATTGGTTGGACTGAAGCACAAGGTTACAACGGTCCCCCGGAAATACCCTTGCGCTGAGTGTAGGACCAGGGGGTCAACACGGATTGTTTCTTGGGGACTACTACAATTAATTGGACTCGTGAATGATCTGGGGGCGAACCCTACTAATTGAGAATGGAATGTAGCATAATCATAGACATGTATGTTCTCGTGCCACTACCGACAATTTTACATGCTTCCGGGAACTCTAAATAGGTTGAGTCTTACTTCCAAGCTTCTCATAACGGGTGCCAACGTTCAGCCCAGAGACTGTCTGTTCTATTCTATTCCATTTGCGGTATAGCGACGCATCGGAGAATACCCCGATGCCCCATGATTTCTGTCATCATCTTTTGAAGTCATCAGTAATATTTCATGCCGATGTGAATCGAAACGCGTACGCAACATCTTAACTATGACCAATTTACTGGGATCGAATCGAGATGGAGTGATATGGCCCAGCCTAGGACATTACAAGTGTATGATCGACCCAGACCATGCTGGGTGTTTTGTTAAGATACGACCAATCACCTCAACCCTCGTCGCGGAGGACCTTCCGCGAGGCAGGGAGCCAATCAATGCCAGACCGGCTGTGCTGTCCGTGGCCAATCATAATGCTGGGTTCGTGCCCTGAAGATCTACAGATGATGTCTCACAGCAAAAACACTGTGTTATACTGTACAGAGCTGGTCTCAAGAATTACCAAATTTAGTCGTAAGCATAAGTACTAAACTTTGGCTAGATAAGACATGGTTCTTATGGTACAGCCTAGAGTCTAAGCGTTAAATAAAGCAAGGGAGGAAGTATTGTTTGGAAGCCGTGCAGGTTCAGGCATGCATTGTCTGCTGCTGTACCTATAAACTATTGAGCCTTGGGCAACGGGAGATTTCAGTCAGGAAAGAGAACAGAGCCCTGATGAGGTATTCTACGCCCTTAGTCGCTTGAATATCTAAGAAAGACAGTGTGAACTTGTTGCGTGGCGATACGGTGATTAGGTATTTCTGTCGTTATGCTTCTGCTCTTTGCCATGAAGGACTTTGATACAAGCCATCGACAAACGGATCAGTATGGGACGTGGCAAACATGGAGTAGTGTCACAACCAAAGCATTGTCCTCAAGGTCAGATCCCCTGTACTCATTCCCCCGTTCTCAAAGCCAGCATCACCACTGAAGCACTCCGTGGTTTTGACGTATTTATCAAGCCAAACTCGTAAATCAAATATGAAAGGTGGAGATAACACGATACCTGACGATAGTCTTGTGACACGATCTGTCTCTCCTAGCTTTTCCATTGGTTTTGAACGTGTTTTTGCGCCTTATGGATCTGCAGCACGGCCTTTCTGTCCCCCCTCCCCCCCTTTTTTTTTAAATCCTAGAGGAAAGCGAAACCACAAAAGTTGGTAACGTTGATGCAAACAATACGCAAATAATTGCTGAAACCAGTCTATAAAGATCTGGCTTTCTCTCGTCAACTTGCTTCACTCTTTCTTTCTTTTCTGGACATGTATTTGCGCGTGAATATTCGCAGTGCACTTAGATCCACCAAACACCAGAACAGAAATTTCCTCCAACCGTACCGAGCATACCGAACAGGATGTGTAAATTGCAAGGAGTACCCCGGGAGACAAGGGACATGAAAAGAGGAATTAGAGAAAGAGCAAGGGACAAATCAGCCTCGAAGATGAAAGCCGTTTGCACGAAGCCGTATACAAAACCAGTTATTGCACCCCATAAGCACCTTGACACGAAGTTTACGATCGAGAAACGATACTATGACGTCGAGAGATACCTCAGCGCCAAAAGGATGACCGAATCGAGTGTGACATGCAGACAAACAGGCCTTTTAGTAACGCTCGCTCTCTTGTTACGAATACGGAATCAAGCTACACATTTACCTTCTCGAACGAAAAGAAACGACAAGACTAACTAACTAACGAACCTTCACGCTACGAACGATTTGAATAATTATAACTACAAACTTTCAAACGAACTGGCTGAGTTACATCACTTAGCTAGGCGATTTCAGTTGCGCACTTTGGGAACTAGATGTAATGGGGCTTACCTAGTGAGTATCCAGAAGGGCAACTGGACTCCCCCGGGCTCGAAGAGCACAGAGTAGCAGAGTTCCAACTGCCACTATGTATCCCCCTTCTAAGGTCAGAGGTCCTGCAGTTCCCACATGGTGAATTACTAGCGGCGGAGTAATTGCCGGACTAACGAGAGCTTCAAACCCCTTGTCCAGCAAACAGTAAACAATTCCAGAGATGGAAGGTGAGGCCATCCGGCCATTTCCTGCACGAAAGCAAACATCGTAGACTGGCCTCATCCTTGTATTCTTTCCAAAATCATGAGGTTGGCCGATGCACCATCACCCACCGGACAAATCGATCCGCCATTGTCTGCCCTGCTCGTTGGAACGGTTATTCTCAAGGCTTCCAACAGGTAAATCCCAGTATTGGCGTCACTTTCATGCTCTGATAATGAAGCGCTGCTTCCTGATTCGCGCGGCGATGGCTCCTTGCCTCCGCGCCTCCGCGGGCCTGAATTGGAGTAGACTAGCAAATTGCGCGAGACAAGGCATCTCGCATAAGCGGCAGTTGTCCAGCTACTACCCCAGGAAAACCGTTTCCCGCCCAAGAGACCGGTCTAAGATGCTTGCATCATTAGGTATACGCCCTGTTGTGTAAGACCACGTAGTCGACAAGTCAGGGGTACCGGATCGATTCCAGGTATAGAAGCAGGAGTATCCCTTTTGTATCTACATACTGTGTACTATATCCACAAAGATCAAGACAAGACTGATCCAACAGTATGTAGTGTCGTGGATCTCTTATCCCTCTCGGCACGAGGTCGATCATCAGTCCTCATGGTTGTTGTCGAACCGGCCGATCTGCAAATCGACACAGCACATTAGCTAACGTTGGTTAATGTGACTTTGGAGATCTCATAGATAGACGATAGGGCTGGCAGATAATAAGTAGCGATCTGATGTTCTGTGGTTCTCGGAAAAGAAGGGGTAAACTCAGCGTCTCTTTGCCTGCAAGCTTACTACAGTGATCAACACACTCTCACCAAGGACGATGTGATGAAGATGGCGCCATGTGATACTTGTTTACTAAATAGAGGTTTCACTGACACATTATTTACTATAAAGGGTTAGAAATGTAAAGAAGACTCTTGGCATGCACTATATTTCTTCATTACTTGGCTAACAGGGCTTAGCTCAGCTACTTTATGCACCGAGTCTAGGATCTGTACAACTTAATGCCAATTATGTTATGCCAGTGACTAGATTAAAGTGTCCGATACCAAGAAGCAATACAGTCCCACAGGGGAACAAGGTTCTCTGGGCATTAAAACTTCAACAAAAGCCACTATAAGCAGCCTTTGCCTTAAACGGCCTGTAGTTCGAGATAAACTTCTACAGCACAAGTAACTGTAGGCCAAGCATTTACAGAATAAAATATAGACATTCATAGTATTGTGAATATCGGTAGGCAGAATATCAATTAGGATGACATAGCAGAAGAAGTAGGGTTGAAAGAAGAAATTGCATGAATGAAGTGTAAAATCATTAGAATTAATATCAGTAATAAGAGCACACCAACTGAAGAATCAAAGTACAGGAAAAGAACATAACCATGACCGCACAATCTCGACCCTCTCTAACCGGCAAGCTCACACTGTCCAGCGATACAAAGACAAATTCCCAAACGACACTGTGCCAAACTCCTGCAATCCGCAGCAGCTGTACATTCCGGCGCAGGTCCATTATCAACAAGTCCACAAACACCATCAACACAAGCACAAACTCCCGGTATAACACAAAGATCAAGATTGGCGAGACAATCCGCTGCACCAGTGCACTCTGTATCATCAACACAAACACCATTCTGACAGGAAGCTCCAGCGCTGCAACCTGCATCTGAAGTACACTCTTGAACATCGGGGGATGGAGTGCAGACCGCGTTTGTGCAAACACATAAGCCGAGGACACAGACGGGGTTGACGGAGAGAAGACAGTCGTTGGCATCGACACAGGCGTCTGTGCCTCCTCCGGTTGCTGCTGCACATACACCGTTGTTGCATTCGTCTCCAGGAGTGGTACAATCAGCGTCGACGGCGCAGGCATCGCCCGTGTTGCCTCACCCTCCACCTCCAGCTTGTACGCAGATAGCGTTGAGACAAACACAGATGTTGAGAAGACCATTGAGACAAAGGTCAGCATCAGCTGTACAATCATCGGCTGTAGAGCACGAGGTTCCAGTATTGCCAGGATCAGGTCCGCAGATACCGCTGTCAAGACATATAGACCCATCAGTGGTACAGTCGCCATCGTCAGTGCAAGCATCACCAACATCACCACCGCCACCACCGTTGCCAGCTTGTACACAAACAGCATTGAGGCATACACAGATGTTCAGCAAACCGTCTAGACAGAGACCGGCATTAGCAGTACAGTCATCCGCTGTAGTACAAGGCGTTGGGTTGGTGCCTGGATCAGGTCCGCAAACGCCACTGTCGAGACACACGGACCTAGCAGTGGTACAGTCGCCATCATCAGTACAGGCGTCGCCATCACCACCGCCGTTACCTGCTTGGACACAGACAGCGCCAAGACAAACGCAAATGTTCAACAGACCATCCAAACAGAGACTGGCGTTAGTAGTGCAGTCGTCGGCCGTAGTACATGATGTTGGTGTGTTATCTGGATCAGGTCCACAAACACCACTATCGAGACAAATGGCCCCTGCAGCAGTGCAATCACTGTTATCGGTGCAGGCATCACCGTTGTTACCACCACCGCCTGGTGATGGCACGCAAACTGCGTCAACACAAAGACAAAGGTTGAGTAGTCCGTCTAAGCAAAGACCAGCATTGGCAGCACAGTCGTCGGCAGTATTGCACGAAGTCGAAGTCTCTGTTGGAGCAGGAGCCGTTGTTTCGGTGGGATCACCTCCAGGGTTTGCTACTACGCAGACAGCGTTGAGACAAACACAGAGATTCAGCAGGCCGTCCAGACAGAGATCGGTATCAGCGACACAGTCATCTGCTGTAGAGCAAGAGACTGGTGCCGCAGTAGGTCCTGTATCCGTGCTTGTAGCTGTAGTTTGGTCGTTATTTCCTCCAGCGACAACACAGACGGCATTGAGACAGACACAAAGGTTGAGTAGTCCGTCAAGACAGAGGTCTGCATCAACAGCGCAATCATCGGCTGTAGAGCAAGCCACTGCAGTTGGAGTAGCCCCTGGTCCGGTATTCGTCTCAGTAGGATTCGTAGCTGTTGTTTCCTGACCGTTGGGCTCAGCAACACAAACTCCGTTGAGGCAGACACAAATGTTGAGTCCCCCCAGAAGACAGAGATCTAGATCGACAAGACAATCGTCTGCTGTTGAGCATGACACAGCCGATGTCTCCATGGCGGCTGGTTGCGTCGCGGTGACAGTGGCTTCAGCCGTTGTTGCTGCCTCTGGATCAAGAACACAAAGCCCATCAACGCAAACACAGAGATTGAGTAAACCATCAAGACAAAGACCAACATCAACTAGACAGTCGTCAGGTGAGTTGCACGCTACTGCAGTTGATGTCGCAGTTGATGCTTCCTCCGTGGTGGTTGCATCAATGACTGTAGTTGTCTGCCCATCAAGATCAGTTGTCGTAGCTAGAGAAGGATCGACAATGCAGATGGAATCTACACAGATACATAGATTAAGTGATCCATCGACGCATATATCAACATTGACTAAACAATCATCCGCTGAAGAGCATGCTGTGGCTGTGGAGGTTGCGACTGGCTCTCCCTGTGTTGTAGTGGGATCAGCGATCGTGGCTGTTTGTCCGTCGATGAGACCAGAAGTGGTAGCCAACGCTGGGTCGAGGATACAGATAGCATCTACACAGATACATAGATTGAGTGAGCCATCCACGCAGAGGTCTAGATCAGCTAAACAATCAGCGTCCGAAGTACAAGCGACAGCTGATGATGTCGCAGCTGGCTCTGCACCTGTGGTGGTAGGATCAGCGGTTGTAGTTGTATCTCCGTTATTGGCACCAGAAGTCGTGGCCAAAGCTGGGTCGAGAATACAAAGTCCATCGACGCAAATACAGAGATTGAGTAAACCATCCGAACAAAAGACGGCGTCAGCGAGACAGTCGCCGTCAGTAGAGCATGATACAGCCGTTGATGTCGCAGCAGGCTGATCAGTGGTGGGGTCTCCGTTACTGTCAGTGACAGTAGTTGAATCAACACCAGCAGTTGGCTCTGATTCACCTCCAGTGGAGGTACCAAGGGTAGGACCAAGGCTGCCTCCTGAGCCTTCAGGACCTCCAGGCTGCTGTGTACAGACTCCATCGACACAGGTACATATGTTGAGGCCATTGAAGACACAAAGAGCGACGTTGATGAGACAATCGTCGTCTGTAGAGCAAGGTGTATCTTGCGTTGGTGCAGCAGTTGAAGCTTGAGTAGTAGATGCCGTCGCTGTCTGTCCGTCAATATCCGTACCGGTGACACCGGACGTAGAGGCTGAAATTCCATCTCCGTCTGTGCTAGACGTAGCAGGGTTAGCAATGTCTGTTGTATCGGTAGCAATAACTTCGGCTGTGGAGCCGCCTGAAGTAAGCGAATCGCCGCTGGTGCCAGTTGGTGAAGAAGTCCCACTAAATGTGATCTCAGAACCTCCATTACCTTCTGGACCACCTCGTATACTTGTGCTGGCGCCTGAAAAGTCTGTTGAATCTGTGCCAGAACCGACGATGGGCCCTGCATCAGAAGTAGCAGCATTGGTCTCTGTCACTCCGGTTGAGGCTAGAGTAGGAGAATCGCCATCGCCATCACCATCACCGGAAGCTGTCGAGCCTCCGTTGCCACCTGGGCGACCTTGAATACCCGTGGTTGAAGCAGATAGTCCGTCTGTACCTGTCGTGCCAGGACCAGGCTCGACGATAGGTGCGCCGTCACTGGCTGCGGCACTGGTTGCTGTCTGATCTCCTGGATTGACATCTCCGGAGCGTGTAGTAGCATCCTCTGGCGGGGTTGTCACTGCAGGACCATCACCTCCGTTATCGGTGTCGGAAGACGAGCCACCATCACCAAGATCGAGACCAGGTCGGCCCCCGTTTCCTTGTGGGTCGCCGCTCTGACGGGGTCGAGCAGTTGACTGTGAGCCGCTGTCTGGTCCGCTTCCAGAGCCATCATCCGGAGACGAACCATTGCCGTCTGATGACCCCCCGTTAGAGCCACCATCAGAGCCACCATTGGATGAACCACCATTGGAAGAGCCACCGTCGGAAGAGCCCCCTCCAGGCGTGCTTCCATCAGAGGAGCCGCCATTGGAGTTTCCATTGGAACCATCGTTGGATCCACCATTGGCAGACCCCCCGTTTGAAGAGCCATCTCCAGAAGAGCCACCATTACTGCCAGGTCTACCGCCGTTACCCTGAGGATTGCCGCTTGCACCTGGTGAACCACGGAAGTCAACGCAATCCCCATTGCGGCATGTCTGCCCAGCAGGGCATACAACACCAAAGCAGCTAGCCAGTGCTGGATTTGCTGTGCAGGTATCGCCCAAGCAGATCTCACCGTCAGCACAACTCTCACCGCCACAATCAGTAGGATCCTCAAGAGGGACACAAGCTTCTTGGATACAGGCATAGTTTGCAGGACAGATAGTGTCGCCACAGTTCGCAGGTTCATCGACGCGGACGCAGCGATCGTCTATACATGCGTAGCCTGGTGGACATATTGCGGATTGTCGACGGAAGAGGCGATTGGACGTGATAGAGGGACCGCAGGACAAGGAATCTGAAACGGAAAGACAATCTCCGCTTACGCAGATGAAGTTTGAAGGGCAGTTTGGGAAGCAGGCAGAAGGTGGCGATCCCTTACCATCTTCGCCTGGACCGGGACGAGGGTTGCCAAAGCTATTGGCGCCACCTTTGTTGCTACCAGAGCCAGAACCAGTGGAGCCACCCGGGCGACCTCCTTGACCGTCTTGACCCTGACCTGGTCCATATGAAGCTCCACTAGGAAGGTCGCCAGAGCCGTTGCCATTTGAGGTAGAGTCTCCTCCATCTTGATCACTTCCTCCTTGTTCCGAGGTAGCTCCATTGGGGGAGCCTTGTCGACTGCCCCCGTTGTTGCCTTGGCCTGAAGGTTGGTATGGTTCTGAAAGATACCCTCCTCGGCCTGTAGAGACACTACAAGCTAGCCTTGGGATGCTAGTCTGGTGAACCAAGTTGCTGACACACTCTCCAGAGACGCATACTTGACCCTTCTCGCATGACTTGGAGCTCTCGCCACATTGAGAAGTATCTAATGAAATACTAATCGGCACGCATGTGCCTTCCAAGCACCAAGTTCCAGGCTGGCAGGAACCACAGTTCTGACCGTCGTCCTCAAGAGTCTGACATCTTCCAGAAACACAGACTTGCCCAGCGGTGCAGTTCTGAGACGTGTCTCCGCAGTTATTTATATCGGTCGAGAGAAAGACTCGTCGACAGTATCCATCTTGGCAAGATGTCCCGAGAGAACAAGAAGAAGTCTCATCGCAGGCTTGAACGTCGGTGCCGAGGATGAAAGGAGTGCAGATGCCGTCGAGACACCAGTTTCCAGCATCGCATGGGGTATTGGAGGAGCCGCAGGATGTAGGGTCGGAACCGAGGGCGCCGACTGTCAAGCATTGCTGATTGATGCAAAGAGATCCAGGACCACAAGATCCTTGGCCGCAGTGATAAGGATCAACTGCGATCTCGATGGAGGCACATTCACCATCGGTGCAGAATTGACCAGGCTTGCATGATGAAGGACAATCATTAGATCCGAGATCTAGTGGAAGACACTGACCGGCAACACAAAGCTCAGAGGGCTCGCAGGAGTTGCCAAACTTTCCACAATTTCGGGGATCAAGACCGATTGTGGTGTTGGTGCAACTGCCCCAGGCGCAGATGTCAGGAAAAGGACAAGCGGCACGAGGGAGGAGTTCGTTGGGATTGTTTTGATGGGGATATGCAGAGGCTGAGATTATTAGGGGCATGGCCACAAGGGCTCGCCAGCTCAGATAGAGAGTCATGGCTCTGATGTGATAATTTGGTTGAGTTTCTGATGATGAGATTGACTTGTTCGAAAGATGATTCTCACGCCTTATATCTCGGTAGTTGTTGACTAGACGAACCTGAACATACCTCTCATCACAACAAACAATTGTTTGGTGCTCGTGAAAACTCATTTCAAAATGCCGGTCTTTGACGCGTCCTGGTTCAATGTTTGATTAGGCTGGATCGTGTGATGCCTATTGTGCTGAGTCCTATTCATCGTTGGTATGTTGCAAGAGAAGGTGCCCAGCATCCAGAACGATGATGGCTTAGTGTTGCATACCTAGCGAGATATCATCTCAAACACAGGATTCGTAGATAGTCTTGAACACCGGTCTGGGCTGTTTATGGAAGATTGCATTTCGCTGCTGTGAAACCGGTTTAGTTGGCTACCACGCACAAGATATCAGTGCTAACACCAAAAGCTTTTGTTTCATAGTCATGATCAAATTACAAAAAGCAAGAATTTCTGACGACAATAGTACTATCCCGAGGAGAAAGTCTGGAGAAAAGACAAGCTGAATGGCAGAGGCTCCAACGTTGCGCAGGTTGTTAGAACTAACAAAATGAAGTCAAGTCGCCATTCCATAGTGGTTTGGGCGCTCTATTGTCTCCATGTTTGAGGCTGAGTCAACCACCATCGGATCATGCAACCGATATTACCGTTTAATGTCCACCCACGTATTAGACTTTTAACGTCTCTTTTCTCTTCCCCACAACTCCAGTTGCCACAGCGGGGCTGTAAGTATGACAATCTATGCTAATTAAGAGAATTGGTGGGCAGGGCAGGTGACTCAGGCACCATTAACAATGAGTGTAATTGTACCAAGGGCTATCCACAAGCCAGTGTACTCAGGAGCCTATCGTCTCACTAGAAACCATCAACATCTGTCATGCACATCCAAGCCTTAAGATTCCTTTGATGGTCCAGTCCATTCATGCAACTTCGCCAAGGACTATGAGATGCCAAAGTCCTGAGAAATCTCTTGACGAGACCTTTTTGCAGGGCTTGCCGATATAGATTTATGTGGCACTAATTAGAGAGCTTCTTGATATGTTCTTTTGGTTCTCTTTATGTGTGCTGTCGCATCGAACTTTGAAGCTGGTAGCAGTCAACTCGAAGTTTGACCCCCAAAACATATTACGATCGACGCACGAAGTGGCAGCCTCAAAATGCTATTCATATTACAACGTAAGGACCAAGAGGCCAAGATCATTACTGGATGTTTACTGGGCCCCGAGTGAAACGGGTTACAACCTCTATAATTTACCCTACCGCTAAATTTCGGGCAGCGTATTTGCACCTGTCAAATTCGGCTTTTGAAGTAACCGAGACATCCAGACTTTACAGCTTAACGGGAGCTACAGTTTAATTTGCAGATACGCCACGTTGTCATATCCGGATCTCGGCAGTTCGAGGGATCATTAGAGGCTGTGTTCACGTCGAATCGATCCCTTGACTGTTTCATTAGACGGAGAAACTCGTCCGTTACTCGAATGAAAACTCAAGGCCGAAGTTGATATTCAGCTATCTGGTATTCATGGATCGTTGTTGTGACCACCTACCTCAATATGTTGTTAGTCGTCGATATGACTGGATTGCCCTAAGACTGTTGAAGCATATAGAAGCACCTGGCTTCTATAGCTTCACAGATTGCAGCGGGGCTAGTCAATATGGGTATATGCAGGGAATGGCGATTGGCTGTTGATGGCAGAAGTGAGACTTTGTTGGTTGTTGATTTATCTACTATCACATTTCTCACTGTCTCAGTCTCAGAACAATAGCCAACTTAACAGATCAAGGTGCCAGATTCTGACAGCAGGGACAAGTCGTTGATGTCATAATACTCCATACAATAGTTCGTGTTTTTGTATGTCATTGCTCTCCATGTTGAGTGGCTGGGTACTTCCGTTGAAGCGCTTCATCCCTGCAATGGTATGTAGGCACCTACATACAACTTCGTGTAACACAAAGCCACGATCACCTCGTCAGATATGAACGTACGCAAGTTTTCTCAATCAGCATCATTGACATTGATCCTCCTCGCAGTAATTCCGATTTCAGCCTGACACTCTGCAAGTCCTTACGCCAGCTATATCAAAACGTATAGCACCAAAATTCCCTTCAGTAACAAATCTCAAGGTGAATGTAATCCTGGGGCCCGAAGAACAAACTCTATCGATGATCTGATCGAGTGAACAACGGAGCAAAACCCCCTCCCTTTGTATAGCCCGACGGTAATAACATGATTCATAGCTCCCTTTCAGCCAATGACATCTCGTTTGTGGAGTACTGTTCAGCTGTTAAATGTCAAGCTTGTCTCATCCCTTGCATAACATCTCGGCCTCAACGCATGTTTTTCCAGATCGGGTGAACCCAGAACATCAGATCATATTTCTCGGATAAGAACCTCCTTCGCGCTCCCCTTGGCGCCATCATTGCGACGATGGAGGGCTCGATCATCAGGCTGAGACAAGATCGGTCTCGGATCGGAGTCAAAGACGTTAAACATGGATACCGTAAGATCTCGGCAGTTTTAGCATTCAGGATGGAGCCAGGGTTTTGTCAGTTTATTTCCGCTGTAATTTCAGCTACTGCGCCACGTATTAGGCAACGGCATAACTGACGCATGAGAACTGAATATCGCCCACAATCTACTGTATTGCAGGAAAGCCTCGCTATGGAAACTAGTTCTAAATAGACCGTGTTTCAAACAGAACATATGTAAATCATGCATGTTATGTAAAAAGTAAGACATTGGATGAATGTGATGCTGTCCAGTCGTCTTTGAGCTCTTATATGTCGTCGATATGAAAACTCTCCCGGCTTAGTCAACACTGTAAATCATGTGCCCTAGACCGTAAAGAATTACTAAAATGTGTTAAGATAGCTTGCATATAGTAAAGACTAAAGACCTTTAACGACAGTGAAAGGTTAAGTAGTCAAAGGCTCTCCTAAACTTATCCTCAATTACCCTAAATCTGTGCTTAACAAGTCAAAGAATGTCCCAAGTTTATCCTAGCTATCATGAACTCATGCTTGACTTGTTATGCATAAGCTATCCTAGCCTTAACCTTGTTTATTTCCTTAGTCCAAGTCTTCTAGTGAGTCAAATCCTTCCTAATGGCAGTTTGTCATCGTTTGCACCACACAAGTCAGAAAATGTCTACATATGAATTCTTCCATACTGGCCCCAGCCATAATCAGCCATATCCCATCCAGTCTCCCAGAGAAAGTGTAAAAGTCTGTAAACAGCCCTCCAAGATCTATGCATTCAGTCTCTCCAACGTCATAGTCGTGATGGAGGTCTTGGCAGGGACAAAACATTAAAGCTGCCCATCGCTAGTTTGCTCACATGCGATAGGTTAATTGTTCTGTTGGCTGAGCAATATATTATTGTTAGTTCGGAGGTAGTTAGGGAACGCATCTCCTTCTCCATATTGGATGCATGTTAGATTTCCATGTACATCTTGAACCCGATTTGTTATAGCATCGACAGAAAGCATCATTTAATATTATAAGCCTAAATGTTACCATCCAACAAAATAGCCTGGTGTTATACAACCTATTAGATATTAGATGTTGACTTAGGCGCCTTCTCCGACGACTTTAAAAGTAGGAAGAGGTTCCCAGGCTATTTCGGTGGTGGTGGTTTCAGCAGTGGTAGTAGCAGAAATGGCTGCAGCGGCACTGGTCGTCTCGACATGTGATGATGTGGTGGCTGTACTGGATTCCTCATTCAAAGTTGACGTCGCAATAGTGGTAGACACATCGGCAGAAGTGGTTATTGCGGTAGTACTGTCCTTAAGATCGGTACTCGTGGCAGAAATCAGAATTGAAGTGATGGACCCAAGGGAGGCGGTGAATGGATAAATGTGAGACATTGCTTCTCTAGTATGACAACGGGGGATTTCACTCCCTTGAACCACTTAATAAGCGAGGTATTCGAACGCTTGCAACAGCAGGGCTGGGCACAGAAGCGACTGCGCAAAAAAGAGTGAAACGCAGATTGGCTACGAAATAACAACGAGTGACAGAAGCCAAAGCGGGTAGGAAGAGAAACCAGGCCGATCAACTATGGGCTCACCGAGTTTTATCTGTCAACTGTCAAAGAGGGTCCAGAACCGAGGCCGCCAGCCACAGGAAATTACAGCTGGAGTCATCGTTTGACCAACTCAGGGACTAGCGTTTCTCAGCTCAATGACAACAGTTGAAAACGATAGTATCGATTTACTAACGATGACTCACAGTGCCGCATCTAAGAATATCTCTCACCCCTGACGAGCACAATCAAAACACAAAACTGCAGTGAAGCGCAAGCTTATCGTCATGGAAGTTTCGATAGAATGATGCCTGACCAGTGCATGGCGTGTCTGGTCATGACTCATTTCCACCAGGCTTCAAGTCATGTAAGTTATTGAATGAGTGACTCCAATACAGATGCTGTAGCTTGTACGATTAGAAATTGTGTATGGCGTCCAAGGTTCTCTATATGTGGCTATCTGTTACGAACCTTGGTGTTACAGCGCTGTCTCATTGGCCTCTACTCCCCAAAGGTTTTTAACAATAAGTATAACTTCCCTACTTGAAAAGCTAATTAATAACACCCACAATAAGCTTTGGGTAGAGCTGAAAAGACGCTGGCAAGGTTTTGTAAAGAAACTCTATCTAATCACTAGCTAGGAAAGATAGAAAGTTAAACCACGAGAGAATATACACTTTAGTTTAAGATTTAATACAGCGTGAAAATTACTAGTAACCAGATAGCGATTGGAAACACTATTGATACAAGTCTTGAGGCTCAAAGTCCTATGTATTTATTGAGTAACACGAATTCACAGCATGCATATTGTTACAACTTGTTGACCATCTTGCATGAAGAAATTTAGAAGGATCATGTGTTTCTTCTCCTGATTTGGGCAGTTTTAATAACTATAATGAGGAGCCTCTATGAGCTTGACTGAGGAGAGTCTACATTTTTTGTGACGCGTCGCCAGTACCTTTCTAACTAAAAGCTATTTCTTGTTTGTCTTTAAACAAACTTTTTCAACAGGCCAAATATGCTCCCTAACTTTGAATAGATAGAGCAGGTAAATCTAAAGGATTTTATGAGTCAATTTTAAACTTGTCTAACATTTTTTTCTTCTATAAGAAGGGCATCTATCTCCCTTCTTCTCTGATTTGCTTTCTTCATCTTCAGCAAGCACAGTCGCGAGCAATCAGTCTGAATCTACCAATCCAAGCTTACTCAGCTGCATTATTCCAACATCCACGACAAGGATCACCAAAGACACACAACAGTAAGTACCTCTCTGTAATTATATTGCATTGACAACAAGGCTAACAGCACACTAGAAACACATCACTTCGTACTTTAACAAAAGACTCTCAATATGGGTTGCTTTTCATCCAAACCAAAGGTCTCATACAAGACCAAGATCCCTGATCATCCCAAGCACCACGCACCACTTTCAGATAAGGAGATGGGCCAATGGACGCCATACCTTAATCACTCCAGGAATGACGGACGTAGACGATTTGCTGACGACTATGCTCAGAAGCAGAAAGACTACCGGAGAGCGGGAAAACAATACAAAAGTATTCGTTAAGACGACGAGGCTATGACTTGGTCCCTTACATATATAGCTTACTGGATCTTACTCATTCAAGTATCTATAGAGGAATGATACTCAAGGTTATAAGATCAGTAAGGGAGTTCTGGTGGAATATTTGGTTTACATCATGAGTTGCGTGGTATGAGACTACATCAATAGTTGGATGGGGTTTTCTATAAAATAAGAATTTTCCCTAAGGGGTATTAAGGCATTTAGAGAATATTATCAACAGGAATGCATCAAAGCCTTTTTATCCCACTTAATTCTAAAAAAGAAAAGACTTCATATAAAAATTATAGCAGTTATGCATGTTATACAAAAGATAAAACAATAGGCGGTGAGTGTATTGCGGTCCACTATCCTTGAGCTCTTGTATGTCCGAATGTCGTCGAATGAAAGCTCTCGCACCAAATTCAGCACTCTGCAAACCATGTGCACTAGACTATAGTGAGTCCAGTGGCATAACCTCAGAAGAATGATTTATCAAAAAACAAAAGAGAGAAAATTACATGATCGTGCGTCATCCGGAATTCGAATCCGAGCCTCAACTTTTCTCAATGGAAGAGTTGAATCCTAACCCCTAGACCAATGACGCTTGATGTTTTGATGAGTCAGCGACCTACCAATCCAATCTATAATCACCAGGTTCTGTCGAGGACCTTTCAACTTTCTATCATTATGAGTGCCAAGTCTTTTGTCAAGAGAAAAGAAATCAAGTTTACTACTATATTAAACCCTTATCCATCCTCTACGCCTTTGAACCCGAGTTCATACTATACTTATAATGCCATCCCTCGCTCTTCATGTCCATTCTGATCTTATACGTCTCCTCCGCAACTCTCAAAACATCCAAATCCACATCGACAATTTCCATCTTCTCCTCCCCGACCTCAATTCTTCCCAACGCTCCTAGAATAGGCATGTTCACGCAACTCAAACCGCCGGCATTACAAAATACGATCGCAGCAGTATTCTCAAAAGCCCGTGCTGTGAGTGTGCAGTTTAAGAAAATTCTCTCAGAATCAGGGTTTAGAACCGCTCCCTCTTCACCGTTGTCGTCCATGAACCAATATGATGGAATAAGAATAATGTCTGCGCCATCATTGACGAGTGCCTTGAAAGCTTCAGGAAATGCTAAATCCCAGCATATCACTATGCCCGCGCGTACAGGTCTTCCATCAGCGTGCTTAAGCGGCGTGTCGAATGCTATATGAGGGGTATGCGTTGAAGAGGTCAAATGCGGCCGCTCCGGATGCCAAAGATTCTTCTTCTGATAAGATCCACAAATCTCACCTGTTCCCGCAGCAAGGAAGTATGCCATGTTACGGAGTTGTTCATCTTTGGAATCAGGAACAGCGTGGACTTCGCAGATTGTGCCAGGAACGATGTTGATGTTGAGCTCTTTAGCTAAAGCCTGGTATTTTGACAGATAGCCTGTTGATGCCTTGCTAGCAGAGATGAACTCGGGATGTTCGGGAACCCATGATGTCAAGTGGAATTCAGGAAGGATTGCAATATCGCATCCTTTTGAAGCTGCTGAGCGAAGATAACTTTCTGCTTTTGCAAAGTTTTCTTCTACGACGATGGCCTAATTGTATATAAGTCAATGACATCAATGGTCCCGAGGTTTAGAGAACTAACCTTTGGCTCAAATTGTATAACAGCAACTTTGTAAACCGGCGCCATATTAAACAATATTGTTGGTTACCGAAAAGGTGTCAAAGATGAATAAAAATGCCATGCATATATGGGGGGGGGGGGAAAAAATGCGGAGTTGAAAACTGGTCTTCGGCGTGATGCGTGCCGTTTATCCACTGTGACTATCGGGTATACATGTCTCTAAATGGAAACATGTTTGTCAATGATGCGGTTACGAGCCAATCATTCCAGTGATTCAAGTGCCTTGCTTGAAGGTTTGCCACTTGCGTCAGCTGAAGAGTTCCTTGTGTATTGATTACCCGATATGGATCTGTCTGACAGGTGTCACCCAGCAGGGGCAGCGTTACGTTTTACGCACGTGTATATCGCGCAATGCAAAGAATTGCCCCAAATTGTGTTTTTGTATTTCCGTAGCGAATCAAAATTTGCGAATGACGGGGTTAGTGAGCGACAGGCGATCAAGCTAAGGAAAACCACTGAGGTTACCCCTCATTATTTCGCTCGGAACGCCAGGTGGCGCAGGTCCAGAAGGTCCATCGAATGGACAAAATACGACACTTCCTTGGACCGTATCTTGCTGTCCCAGAAGAGGTCCTTTAGCCGTCCTCTCTTCCATGAGATCTTTGACCTTATCAACGGCTGATGCATCGATCCCTGTTTTCCTTAGCTCATGCGCCATTTGTATCGCTGCTGATGCAGTAACTGGGTTTTCACGACCGATTGTGATCATCAGATCCATGAGTGCCGACATTTTCATTTCGCTCGTGCGATTTTGTGTTGACATATAGTCTTCCAAGAATACATACGTTGCCATGTATGCTGCGAATGCAACCAAGGGATTGCGGAACATGGCTGTCATGTCAGATTGCGAAGCAACAATATTGAAGATTGCATCGGCTGATGGAATGAGGCGAGCCTGAGTATTTGACAGTATGTCAATCAAGATATTATGCTTGCGCGCTTGTGCTGTGCCGACGCGATGAATGCATATCGACGCGGTGTGAAGTTGGAGGTTTATCGTCGTGGCCTCTTGGGTATGAGAACCGCGCAATGTTTCGGGAAGTGTAATGAAGGCCGTTGCAAGGCCAGTGTCAAGATCTCGGTGACGTTTCCAGAAATTGCTGTTTTGGATATCCGTTGGGTTAGAGATTTGATGGTCTTGGTAAGTATGGTCGAGACATTCGTGGAAGAGATGAGTGGTGATGATGCGACAGGCGAAGGATGAGCAGAGAGAGTTGTCGCCGCTGAGAACATGAGTTAATGTCGTTGAAGGTTCTTCTATACCAAGTTGGAATGCCTCATCCGACGCCGGCAATAATGTACTGATCTGCAAAAGTCAGCTTCGGCTTAACATCTCATCATGTTCCTAATCTCTTACTTTGTTAACGTCCATTAGGCTGGGCCAGCCCGTAGTACCGCTAGTATTCTTATCACCACAGAATACAGCCCATAATGTTCTTCGTCTCTCCTCAAGCTCACACCAATCTTTAGGCTCCGGAAGCGTGGCATTTCTTCTCCAATCGTTGTTACCATCGAGTTGATGAAGACCCAGAATCTGCGCTAGACGAACAGACTTTGATGTACTCATTGATGATCTGGAGAACCACATATTATGTACTTCGAAATGCGACATAAGAACGCAGCATTGTGCGTGGGCAAGAGTTACGAAGTACTCTCCTTCACCCTGAAGTCATCAATAAGCGGTTTGGAAGCGACCTGAATGACTGACCTTTTGCTCATCAGCTTCGAGATAATATCTCGCCCTTCGATAGAACGGATCAGCAAGGTGTTTATGGGGCGGGGAGATAAGCGCAGCTTGTGCCATGATTATATACTGAAGGCACATAGGCGGCTGCATATGAGGCGGAAGATACAACGACGCCAAATATCGAGAAGGGTGAATATACTGCGCATCACAATGCACTTTTGCAAAAAAGACATTCGTGCTGCGTTGGGTCAGAAATGCTTATCTCAAAGCAAGTGAACTCACAGCTCGTCAATAATCTCCTGTGGCGGGAGCTGTTCAAACCTCCCCGTCTCAGAAAGTTGATTCTCCGAAGGCTCAAAAGGTTTAAACGACTGGTATCCTTCCTCCTGCGTCGCCTTGAGCCGATGTTCCAACTCAACTGCTCTTCTTAGTCTCGATCATCAAATTGAATGGTAGCTAACCTAATCGCGATTCAAGTTCTTTGACACGCGGTCGCGTAGCTGTTATCACCGGCTTTTTACGTGAAGCGGGATATTGGCATTTCATTCCAGTGGCGGAACACCGGCTGCACTCGGGACCAGTGCGATCGCATTTTAGTTTACGGTAGCGGCACTGATAACATGAGAAGGACATGAGGGTATCCTCCGGGGGGTTCGTGGAGGATGATGCCATTTTATTACGGATGGTGATTCTTTGAAGTTACGTGTTGGATTAGTGAGCTGCATGGGAATCTTTCGCCAGTCTTGTAGGGCTGTAATATAGTGGGTCTCGCTACTCATGATTTGCTGCTCATCGTTGATGACTGTATCGTGATAAGAGCACTTCTCATCACCAAAAGTTGACATCGCTTCGCATAAAAGGTCCTTGGGAAACCGTGATGAGAGTTAAAAGAGTATGGTGAGAAGGCTTTTAGGGTCTTATGGTGATATTTTGTGGCGTATGACACAGGGTCACACTGAAAACTTATTATTGCGTCTAATTGGATCAGACATGATTATTAGACCATGCGTTTGTTGATACACGGTTTTTGATAAAGTTCACACATATAAAGCTGACAAGCTTGTGATATATCATCCTGTAAGAAAATTTGGTATCCGCAATACAAGGTTTGCATCTCAGCACGAGTATAAATAGAGGATAACCTCCCACCAAAGGTATCTCACGTTAGTAACATCTTCTATGAACTCTCTCACTCTTCGTCATCAACATGTCTGCCGTATCACCCCTCGAGAAACTCCCAAATGAACTGCTGATCATCATCATGAGGTCATTGTCCTCTCCAATAGACCTCCAATCCCTCATTAGCGCATCGCCCGTCTTTTACCAGCTTCACCGTTGTCATCTCTTATTCATCCTAAGGCCCATGACAAAAGAATTGGAAGCGAAATACTCTTGGGAGCATCTCCACATAATCCTTCATATTCTTCCCTTTCGTTTACAACGCAAGGGCTGCCTATTGCTCAGCCACCAAGAACTCGATGAAATGTTTTTTTACCATTTCGTGCATGCCAAAGACCATGGAGAAATAGTCTCCCCGCGATCTGCGAATTCTACCGACAAAGGGAAGAAGCCGATAATCTCATCGCGGAGTATGCCGTAGAGGCATGGAACAAGCTTTTGTGGGAAGCAAGAGTTAGGCTGAGGTGCGATCCGACTTTTAGGTGGCTTCCACAGTTTGTCAGACCATTGGTACTGTCTGAGGCAGAGATAACCCGATTTCTTGGTGGCTTCGTCGATTTTGAGTATTGGCGTCACGGCCTATATGACGGCTCCATCGACCCACTGCGGGAATTTGTCGGTCCCGGGATGTTAACAGCTGCTTGGGATCCCTCGCCCGCAAGATTGGAGGGATTCAATGACTGGTACAACCATTTTGGTGGGGCACAGTCTATATTCCTATTCTTGTTTGACAAACTTCGAAACCTCTTGTACCAAGTCGCACATCAGCTTCGAGAATGTCCCTATCAAGGTCCTGCTATGTCTTGGCCTGAGGATAATCGGATATGGCAGTTCCTACACAGGACAGAATGTGAAGAGTTCAGATATATCTGTTATCTTTGTTTGCAAGGCTATGACCTATTACGAAATTTGAGAGGCATGAAAGATGGAGAGCTGCAAGATTATATACTCTCAACCTACTTTGACTTTGCAAAAAGGCAGGCAAAGATTTACTTGTCAGCGAGTCGCAAAACCATGAGCAAGATTGAGGAATTGGATTTCAATCTTGAGAGACTTTGTGGAAAGGGCCGCCCTGAACATGATCCCTGGACTCGTGGTAGGTCCTTCTGGGATGGAAGCCGCATGGCTAAGATATATAAGAACGGTTTCTAGTCCGTGGCAGCTTTGTATCAGTTGCTCCATAGTTCAGAATTACCCTACCTATCTCACAACCATGCAATCTACTATTAGTGTGGGTTATTAAACATGGTAGCTAGGAGAAGGATGGTTTCTTTAACTTTGATATAAAAATGTGCGGAACTTGGAATTTGTAGCCTCTAGTAATACAAATTGAATCATGTTTCCATTCTCTTCGCCCGCCCCGGCACTGCGGCACTACCGTCAAACACTCTTCATCCAGTACTGACATGGTGGAAAGGGAGTGACCACCCATGAGGCCTGTTTGAACTTCAAACATCCCTCCCGCAGCAAGCTTAGTGGATTAAGAAAAACGCAGTAATTCATGGGTTTGATATTCTCCACGTACGAAACATAGAAGAGCATGTAAATTTCGGAATAGTCTTTTGTGAGAGCAACGCGGTCCATCTCCAATATATTAGCATGATTCCGACCTAACCAAGTTTGTTTTACTCACATGTTGACGCTCCAATTCAGATATGGAAAATGGTGACTTGTCGTAGGTGATCGAACTTTTGACCTGTATCCAGTACTTGGGTCGCTTTCTACCCCATTGTTCCTTGGCAAGAAGGCCACGATCAACGAGTGTCTGAGTGAGTTTCCCGTGAGTATCCATGTACTCAAATGTCGTCCTCTCATCGAACTTCTCGAAGCAATAGGTAGCTTTATACTTAGGAATGTCCGAATACTCTGGATGACTAGCAACATGGTTTCTCGATGGGCTTAGCCAGTTCTCATAGCCCCAATAGGGCAGTTTGAGTTTCTTCAATAACTCAAATACCTACAAATGCGTCCCAAGTCAATTCAGTGTTGATCAACTGGATCCAGGGCCCTACTCACATATAACTCTGCAGCCGCATCCGTGCTAACCTTCGACTCACCAGAAAGGTAAGAGGGAGTGTACTTTGCCTCCTGCCTCAAAGCTATCTTCTCTGTGTTATCCAAAGCCTTCTGAGAATGCCGTTCTCTTGCTTTGACGTTGAAAGCCTCAAAGGATGGAAAGTCTGTTCATCTGGCCAGTTGCACCACGCTCTCGAGAAACAGCTTGTGTCTCGCCGCTGCATCTTCGTCTTCGTCAAATGCATCATTACCAACTTTCACCATTCCCAAATTGTCCAGTGTCTTTCAAGAGAAGCCGCCTCACTTGAAAAAATGGAGGTGATAGCGTTGATCATCTCCATTTCAACAGGTCCGTCCACATCAGTATCAGGATCCTTCATGAGCCATGCGGCGAACTTTCTGGGTAGGACTGAACCAAAAGAGATATCTTGTGATTCTTCATTCATCGGCACGTAAATATGAAGTTTTCCGTCCGGCTCAGCAATATGTGCCGTAGACGATTGTCCCACAGATACGAATGACTGGCTATTCTGATAAGACACAAGACATTTCAGTGACTCGAGAAACTGCCATGTTGCGGAGCTGCCTGTACAGGATACTGATTCCGGATCGACAGCGCGGGCTATCAAAGCTTAGTGCAACACTGTTACATGAACTATGATAAGCTTCATTCGTGATGGAAAATTGAGGTAACTTACCGAGTGATATGGCGAGCCTTTTCACTCAAGTCTCGCCTACCAGAATATATTTTTTTTCCCACAGTCTGAGAACATATCACCCCATTTAATGATCGTGTTCTCCTGGATACATCTGGACAGGTATCGATTCTCAAGCCTTAGCCAGTTAAAAAGAGGCTTCAGCCAACGAACCTTCTTCAAGTCAAAGTGGAGAAAACTGATCTTGTCTTCGAATTTGACCTTTAAGTTGTCATTGTCTCCAATAGCAAATTCTGTTTCCATTGACTTCAGAGTCACTGCACCGTCAGGCTCTCTAACAGGGAAGATCCGAGCGTCCCTGATGGGGTGAGGATCTATGAAAGATGATTCATTTCGGATAAAGTCGTTCAAGACAAAAATTGCTTCTTCCATCTGCTCCGGACTGCACTGAGGTGACTGGCTCAGTCGATCGTAGAGGATTTGTAACGACAATGACTTAATGCCAAGTTTGCCTTTGAAAAATTCGCCAAGTGATTCGTATGATTCTTTCAAGGTTCCCATGCCGCAAAGTTCTGTACTGCTGGACCATAAGACCTCTGTGGACTTGTACCATCTCTTGTAACGACTTTGCGAGATGTAGATCAGGGGCGAGCTCTCAAATGCAGTTCTTGTATCAAGTCAGCGTCATGGATCATACTCTGATAGATGAGTAACACATACTTCATATCTGGTGACGAGGGGACCTCAGCCAGGAAAAAGTACATCAGTAAAAGCCGTACAGGGTCCTCGCATTTTCTCTTGCGCAGCTCATTCAACTCTGTGACCAGATGGTCAAGGTCAGCATTATCGATACCCAGAGTGCCTCGGAAGGAACTCTCCAAGTTTATCAGTTTTTCATTTTCTGAGTCATCTCTACGGTAATAGAACTTGAGCGTCCGCGCTGTAAGCATTGCTGGTGGCGCATCCCACAAACAGGAGGAAGATCCGGTCCACTTGAGGGTTTTTGAATCATAGTAAGCAATGCCTGAGTTACTGAAGTATTTCCTAGTCTCATGTCAGTACAATTCAAGTTGATGCTGGCAAAGTATACCTCAGCTTTTCTTTATCTCTAGCCTGGTCGCTGGAAGCTGCAAACTTGGCATATATTGCTCCATACAAGTCAGCCAACTTGTGGAATTGGCTCATGAAGTCTGTCTCCGAACATGATCGCTGAATCGAGCTCAGAATCTTGAGGTAAAAGTCCAAATCGTCATCATTCCCGACAAGAAAATGTTGAGATAGAAAGTTCCATTTTGAGCCAACGTCTTCGGTATCATCTTTACTGATCTCGAGAAAGGGAAACTCATTGAGATTCTCCATGTAGGAATCAACAATATCTTTGAGACGTTTGAGGGGAAGCCAGGTTTCTTGCAACTTGGGCATGAACTCAACGCCACAAAGTTTACCTGCAGGGAGATTTCGAATCTCAGATACGATATTGGCATTCTTTGACAGTTTATCCTCCTGTCTTATCCATGAATGCTTGAGAAGATCTAGAAATCTGGCTGGGTTTTGCAGCAAGACATAATGGAACTCATCCGATAGACTCTCAGAGTTATGTGAGAGCACGCTGATATGCTCCTTCACACCAACAAACTCGCAAAGCCACGTTTTCCAACTCATATTTGGGGACTCAGTCTTTATTTGAGCATTTTCCAAAGTGCAGGGGTGCAGGAAACAATGAGAAAGAAGAGATGGTGACTTGTCAGAGGCTAGAAGCACTTCAGGGCCGAAAGGGTGATCGGCGCCTGGCAAATAAACAGTTTTCCAGTATGGGCTCTCCAACTTTGGGTTCTCTAGATTTGAGTCCATCGTCGGAATCCGGACTTTTTTCTGCTGTTCCAGTGTCCAGTCACTGGATTCATGTGTAAGTTAGAGGTAGCGTAGATAACTGTTGATATTTTTGAGAGGGATGTTTTCTGCTAGGGTCAGTTTTTCGAGGACATCAGTCCTGACCTCTTCGATGGAACGCTCAGTTACCCCGAGGTACTTGAATAGAGCATATCGATCTGGATTTCGAGATGCGGATGGGGCCACTCTCCTGAAATCAAGGCGTCTGGGTACGGTGATGCCTCTCGTGGTTGGAAAATAGATGGGACTAGAACCACTAAATAGCATCGTCGTCCATGTTTCATTTATCAGTGGCACTAGCGAAAGTGACTTGATCCTTGAAGCTTTCAATATTGACTTTTCTGATAATTCAAGAAGTAAGCGCGCCATGCTTGAGTGCCACTCTTCGGTGGCCCGGTTGGCGTCTATGTCCCAATTGAATAGAGGCGCCATCCGATGTATTCTAGGGCTCGGACTCCTCATGTCGACTTCCAAGAGATTCATAAAAGCCTCATCTTCCATGGGCTTTACCCCGTAGTCTTTAAAGATCTCCACTACGCCTTGAGGATATTCTGTTGATAGAACCATGTCTTTTGCAGCAAGTTCAAGCAAAGGCTGCCCGTTCTCGTCTTTCATACGGTCGGGAAGGATCACAACACTATTCAAGCATTGCAGGCTCTCTTGCTTATAGACCTTCACAAACTGGTTCCACAGAACCATATTTCGGATCTCCAAACTGAGAGGGGTTGTGTGAGTAGCTGGCGGGAGAAACAATGGCCACTCATAACAAAGACTTGGGTGTTTGCAGAACTGAATGACAGCTTGAAAGAAGGCTGCAGCAATCCAGATTCGAATTGATTTATTCCTTTCCGATTGGGGAGTGATCTTTTGTTTTTGATAGTTGATCTCAAAGTCGGCGTCGACCAGAAACTGCAAGACATGGTTAGAGAACGATCGCTAATTTCATCCTGGAGTAAGATATTCTCACACTGTAACTTGATTTGTCAAATAACAAAAAATTGAAAAGCCCTTGTTTTCCGGTGTTGATTAGAGGTTTTCCTTCCTCCGTTAGAGGGAAGGCCAATGTAACATTCCTCCCCCGAGTCCCCCCCGTGACCTCCTGCACCGTAACATGGTATAGTTGGGTTTGGTTGCTTTCTTTGCCGTCTTTTGTAATAGTACTTTCGAGTGATATACGATTGTCCTTCGTTGGAATCTTGTGGAACTGGTTACATTGACGGAGCCTGCCGCCATTCTCGTAGAATTCAACAGTCATGCGCCGGATCTTTCCAAGAAATAATAAGCTTGCCGCTTCAAGACTCTCAAATTGGGCCAGAATGATGTTCTTTAGGCGGTGTAAATCTTCTTCGGCGCCCTGATCAAGAAGATAAATAGTCATGCTCGTCAGCGTATCGGGCATCGACGCGGATAGCGTGACCCAGATAGGTCTTACTGTCCCAGTAGCCGAGGTGAGTTTCAAGTCAAGAGAAAAATTTCCTGAGTGGATGTAAATCTTTGCGGTAGAGTTGAAGACAGAACTGAGACCGTTTCTGTTGAAACCTTCATTCTCATTCCTGGAGGGAAGACAGATGTTCTCCAGAGCCGATTTGGTGAGACCATCATCATTAAACTCAACGAAGATATGACCGGGATGTATCTTGAAAGAGATGTATGGTTCCTCTTTGCGCGCTGTTGCCTTTGTGAAATCTTTTGCAGCGATGTACTGAATCAGCTCAATCAAGAACTTTCTGCCACTTTCGTAGACGTTGTCCTCTAATCTGATGGAGAATTAGTTTCATAAAGATAGGCTGACCAATAGAGTCCGTACTTGTATCCTCCAGTAAGCTCCTGGATAATCCTCTCTGCCTCTTGTGGACTCGCCATAATGGTAAAGAATGTTTTGTTGTTTCTGTTGTGTAGATGAAATGAAACGAAATGGTATAATAGCACAGAATAGCGTTAACGAAATGATGTAAATGATTGAACTTGCTACTGATGGGAGGATGATGTTCTACCTGATAATCTTTCCAGCTTCTGTTGGTGACTGTCGTTATGCATGTTGATCACAGCACTTTGGTGGTCTGTCACATCAGGACCTATTTTAGGGGCGCTTCTGCAGTCAAGGGCGGTTACTTGAACCTTATTAAAATACTCCCCTCACTACTGGACGGACATTACTCGATCACGTATAGATACTTTTTATATAATAATGTCAGCAAATAAATCAATATCTATTCAAGCATTTATTCATAAAATATTTGACTTTTTTTTTTCGCCCTTGGGACCAAAGTTCGTGATTTTTTGAAGTTTTGAATTCAGTAGGTTTGGACTTGATGTTTTAGGCTAGTGTCCACCGAACCGCGCGCTTATTCAACCCATTGATCGATTTGGTGTTTCAGCTGATGCAGGCCTGTCCAGCTGAGCAGAAACCGGCAGGACGATAGTAGAGAAAAAGAAGATCTTTGCTTGATTCAAGTGGACATTTCCTGGCCCTTCTAAACTCGGTCTCATCAATTGCCGCTTGATTCGTCACATTTTCCCAGAGGCTGCATTGTCCAAGATGATCTGGCTAAAGCGAGTCCATTTATGTGAAGTGAATTGCTTTAGATAAGGGAAATTGGGCTACGATAAGCTCGAACCGAAGTTTCGGGTTATCGATTTCCCGAGAAGCTCTAAATATTCGCATTTAAGACGCTTGTGATAGTAAGTTATATAGCAAATTCGACTGCAAGAGTGTCAGAAGAAGCACGTATAGAGGCCATAAAAGCTGGATAGCACATATATCTACAATGATAGAAAAAGAATTTGAATCAACTATCTTTATTTAGTGTTAATTCTTCATTGCTCGGACTACTAAAGGTCCAAGGCGCAGAGTATTCATTGGTGGATGATGTCTTTGGTTCACATTGATAGTATGACAGGACCCGCCCACAGCTATTGGCTCGCATCCTTATCCCCAAGTTCAGGGGCAGAGCCACGTTCTCGCAGAACCAATGCCTTCCCCTGGTCTTCTCCAGTAGCTGGGACATCTACCTTCTGCATAGACATCTGTGTAGACGTGCGATCAGGTGTTCCCTCGGTAGCTATCTTAGTAACCCCGATATCATTTTCCTCGAAAGGCAGCCGAATGATGCCTTGATCCTCGAGTATCTCATCCAGAACGGAAATGTCACTAGCAATAATTGAAGTGAGGGAGTTGACCGCTTCGAATGTATGCCAGGGATACAAGTCTTGCCTGAGCCACTTCTCAAGCATTCTTGGTAGAACTGAGAATGCGCATAGTTGCTGCGCCGTCTTATCTTTGGGCACATAGATGGTGAAGTTGATGTTGGAATCAGATATATGTGCAACTGTAGGTTTTGAAGGAGATCGAATTTCATGATCATCTTGGATCATGGCGAGCTCAGAAGAGATCTTGGAAACTTCGACAACACGTAGTTTCTGGAGCCGTCGGAATAGAAGTTGAGCATCACTATAAGTTCCATAAGTGCCGAAAGTCTCTGCAACCCTAGAAAGACAGAATGCTATCAGTGAAATGCCTGAGTTGCAAGTGAAAAGGCTTACCGAGCAATATGATATGCTTTACGTTTTAGATCCCATAGTTCCGACTCCAAGTACAGTGTATAGTCATCGATTATGGTGACACGTTCGTTCACACATCTTGATAGGTAGCGGTCTTCGACATCGAGCCACTCAAATAAAGGCCATAGCCGGCGCACCTCTCCTAGATCAAAGTCTAAAATCTTGATATGACCTTGCATTTCCCTTCCTAGATGTTCCCGGTCGGCAATGGCAAACTCTGTATCAAGAGAACACAGCGAGATGTTCCCATCAGGATACCTGACAGGGAAGATCTTTGCCCTTTGAATTGGCTCAGGTGAGAAGTTTAGAATCGACTCGCCAACTTCATCCCTAAGAGAAAAGATGATTTTTGTGATAACATCTGGGTCATCCGAGCACACATTCAGCAGTTCATCGTAGGCTGATATCTTGATCCCCAATTTGCCAAGAAAGAAATCTTTGAGGTCAGGATAGCACTGCTTTAGACTGCTATTTAACTCAGTCGTATCAGCCTCAGACCAAAAGCAGTCTGAAGTGCGGAACCAATCCCAGGAGTCTTCTTGTTTTAGTAGTATGCACACATTGTCATGAAAAGCAATCCTGATACTTGGTTAGTGCTTTGCGTAAACATGCTGTCAGCCTAATAGGGAGTTTACCGTAGCTCGGAATGTCCGGTCATCTTGTCTAGATATTTGTAGATACCTCTAACGCGGTCAGGATCGTCACAATCTCCATCTCGTAGCACGGTTAGTTCCTCAACCAAGTCTTCACTTGTAGCATCTCGAATGCTGAGCTCTTTATGGAACAGTCTCCTGAGGCTTTCCATCTGTTGATCGTTGCGACTCTTGTTCTCGTAAAAGCTTTTGAGGGAGTATGCAGAGACCATGTCGGATGGTGCATCCCAAACACAGCTGGAAGAGCTAGCCCAGGTTGGGCCTTTATCGTCGAGATATAATATGCCCGAATCACCAAAGAACTCCCTATGAGAGTGTTAACGCCATTTATAACACTACAAGTAAAGACTTACAATGCTTGCTCCTTCTCTTCGCTTGCACATATAAGGAACTTTCCACTTATAATAGCGTACAAAGCAAAGACTTTCTGTATCTGAGAAGATGATATGGTAGTGTTTGAACGACGCTTGATAGACTTCAAAATCTCCAGTAGGAAGTACATGTCGTTCTTCCATTTTACGGCAAAATGCTTTGTCAGAAAGCTCCATTTAGATGCGAGAGCTAGATCGATGTGTTTATCCTCATCAAGCTTAAGGAAAGCGAAATCATTAGGATGCTCCATTAATTCATTCACACAGCTTCTGAGGTATAACGATGGGGCCCAGGCATCTTGAAGTTCCAGTGAGAAATCTACGCCGCATAGAGTCTGTGCTGGAAGGCCTTTAATCTTTGACACAAGGATTGGGTTCTTCAGTAGTTGAGGCCCCTCATATGCCCAAAGGTGCTCAAGCAGACCCAAGAATCTGTCCGGACGATGTTTGAACACATAATGAAAAGCATCAGACAGAACTTCATTCTCGTCATCGGTTGAGGAATCATCCTTGTTCGACTCGTCCGACTGAGCCTGTAGTTTGGGCTGTAATAGACTTAGGCGATACCGTATACCGATGGAATCCCACAGCCATGATTTCCAGATTGGATGGAAGATGCCGGGCTGTTTTGGTCCATCCTTGGCTATCTCTGGGTGAAGGAAGCTGACATGAGGGTCAGACCCCGACTCGTCAGGGCAGAGGAGACTCTCCGGACTATACGGCGTGTCCTTTCCTGGGAAATAAACAATGGTACTCCGGGGGCTCAGGAGTTTCATGTCCATCGTCAAAATCTTGACTTCGTCATATGGCTGTTCATTATCGGGATCAAAAGATTGATGAGTGAGGTATAGATAATGTAGATAACTTTTGACAACGTCAAGCGACAAGGTTTCGGATGATTTGAAACTGTCAAAAATCATCTTTCGTATTTCGATGGCCGTTGCCTCAGACACTCCAAGTTGCTGATACAAAGATCTCCGGTCTGGATCATCGTTTGCCGCGTGAGAAACGAGTCGGAGATTCAGGGTTTCAGGGATACGAGCATCGCCTGCCGTAGGAAAATACAAAGGTCCTGACGAGATGGACGTCCAACTACCATCTTGCAGCTGCAGGAGAGGAAGTGTTTTCATCTTCTCGGCATGTTCTTCGTTGGTGAAGAACTTTGAGAGAAGACGAGATATAGCGTTATGCCAATCTTTGGAGGTAAAGGTATGCATCTTGGGGCTGGGACTCTTCAGATCCTGTTCCAAAAGTTTAAGAAACTGAGAGCTACTCAGAGTCTCAAGGCCATATTCGTTAAGTTTGACTGCGACGTTTACAGGATACTTGTACGAAAGAAATGGATCATTGACCGGGTCGTCCAATAGCGGGTTCTTGCCTTCGTCTTCAGCATCTGCGCTGAGAATGGTAAGGTGACTGATATGACGCCAGTGTCTCAAGTGTCTAGATTTCAGCACGGGATTTTGCGAGATCCAACTTCGAATATCGGCGTCAAGATCAGACCAGAATGGGTCAGAATCTCTCACTCTAGGCGTCAGAAACAATGGCCAGCGGTAACAAAGAGTTTGGTGGTCGAGGAACTGCAGAATGGCTTGAAAGAATGCGGTTGCAATCGGATCCTTGATACTGAGATTATGAGCTGATGTAAGGACCATACCATGTCGGCCATCCTTGAATTCGAAGTCGGAGTGAACGTGGAACTTGTAGGGAATGGTCAGTGGACGAAGATTGGCCTGAGTGTAGTCGACTTACTCCAAGCGGCGATGTTCGTAGTGGCACGAAGTTGAATAGTTTCTTTGCCTCATCATCAGTTCGAGGCTTGAAATCGTCTGTGAGAGGAAAGGCCAGTATGACATTCGCCGCCGAATTATTCACTGACTGCTCTGTCACATGGTAAAGCTGGCTGGTATCATTTTGTTTTCCTTCCCCGAAAGTAGTGACATTTATGCGAACTCGATGCCAATCGACGTTTTGCTTCTGCAAGTCTTTGAAACGATGCATCTTGCCACTGTCGTCGAAAAATTCAACTCTCATAGATCTGATGCCCTTAAGAAAGAGAAGACATGCCTCGTGTAACTTCTCAAACTGAGAATGAATGATCTTTCTGAGGTTATTAACATCTTCCTTGCTGCCTTGGTCATGAAGGTAAAGAGTGATACGAGTCGAGTTATCGGAAATAGCCTCAGTGGGAGAGATCCAGATAGGACGTATCATACTGTCTTCCGGGTCAAATATGTTGTGTTGAAACTCAAATGAGAAATTGCCGGATTGAATATGAACCTTCTTACTGGCGACGACGATTGCTCTGAAATTGGCTTCCTTCGCTTTTCTTTCGGGGACTGGCTGGCAAATTGCTTCGATATCTTCCTTGGTGAGACCGTCTTCATTGCAATCAATCACAATTTTGTCATAATTGTATATTTTGAATGTAATTGAGGGTGGTTTCTTGTGTGTAATGGCCTTGGTGAAGGCTCTGCCATTGGCATATCGGAGGACTTCATATAACAATCTCTTCGCGCTATGTTCAATATGCTTCCCGAGTCTTCCCAGAATCAGTTACTCTGTTGATCAACAGCTTTCTTAGGTGACTTACTTGATGTCTCCATTCAAGCTTCGTATGATCTCCTCGGCCTCCTGTGCGCTCGCCATGAGTAGAGATTGTAGAAAATAACGGTTGATACAAGATTTAGACGTGATAGTACAGCGACAAGCAGACAAAATGTCTCTCTATCAATATTTTTGAAGATCAAGATGAGGGAGAAAGATTGGAAATATGACGACTTCATTGTTGGTAGAGGTAGTCTAGTGAACGTCAACCAACATGCATATTCTGAGACGCCATCTGCAAACCAATCACATCACCCCTGTAATTTGCCTTCAACTGAAACACTTGCCCCGAGCTTTGCATCCTTCTTTCAGAAATTAATGTTACATTCTCGGGCATCTAATACAGTCGCCTGAGCGTTTCTCAACTCAATCCTCAGGCTTGTCAAGCGGCTGCACCTTTTTGACAACCCTTGCAGGGGAACCCACAGCCACGCTCCAGGCAGGAATATTGCGTGTCACGATTGAACCGGCGCCTATTGTGCATCCTTCTCCAATCGTTACACCAGGAAGAATTGTAACTCCGCCTCCGATCCAGCAATCATCTCCAATATTGATAGGGTAAGCATATTCGATGTCGGCCCTTCGGCTTGCGACCTCTGTTTCATGTGTCGCTGTCGAGATCATAACATTGGGTCCAATCATAACCCTGTCGCCGATCGTGACAATGGCAGAGTCCAAGACGGTCAAGTTGAAGTTGGCGTAGAATTTCTTTCCGACAGACATGTTGGGGCCATAATCGACTCTGAAAGGCGGTTCAATGAGGATTTCGTCGTCGCCCACGTGTCCAAGGAAAGATTTGAGCATTTTTGCTCGTGTTTTGGTGATATTTTCCATGTTAAGGTCGTCTCCCTCAGGGAACCAAGTGTTGAATTCCTTCATGGCTTTTCGAGCGGCGAGACGAGCATTTGTGAGCTTGGGGACAAATGAGTCGTATCTGTAAAAAGCTGTTGGTAAATTTGGAGTCTCCCAATTCAACTCAATGGGTTGACTGACAGCATGCCTGAGATCATCCTCTCATATTGTTCGCAGTGGGGAACATTCGCCAGCTTAGAGGCTTTCTCCAATTCGGCCTGGTTCTTCTCTTGAGCTGCCATCTTGCCCTGAAATTTTGCAAAAGAGGGATAGATAAAACCGAAAACTGAAGAATCTTGTATTTCATCGTGAAATCTCGGTGAACAATGGCTTCATTTATTTGAACCCAAATTGCCAAGCCTCTCGTCCAAAATAATGAGGCTATTCCGTAAACAGAAACACTCCCAACTGCTGAGCAAATCGCCAAGTCCGATTATATCCCCGAGGCCGACTCCGACTCCGACTTGTACAGTGGAGCACTAGTGGAACGATGGCCCGTCAAAAGAAGAGGTATGCATGTTGAAGACGAAGAAGCTCGGAACAAGTCTGCGAATGACCTACGTTAGTACGGACGAAAGGGGACAAATGGGTGAACTTACGAATTCCATCCAGGGTACATTTGACCATCCACGAGAATTTGTTCGACGCTCTTCCCAGACCTTGGTCAATAGCTCAGTCATGGCTGGATGCTCGAAGCCAGTGGAATGCTTGATCTCATTTATACACCAGCTTGCATAGTGTATTTGATGCGGGGAACAAGTATCGGCACTGGCCAGAAATAGAGGAAACAAGAGACGCTTGTAAAATACACTGTCTCTTGGTATAGTAGCACAGACATCGAGTACCGCAGAGACGGATGCTCTTATCCGAGGGTCGTCGCATGAAATTGCAAATGCGTCGGGAAATCGCATCACGCGGAGTAAACATGCGTGCCTGTATGCCTCAGCAAGGTGTCGCCATTCTTGATGGCCAGTCGGATACACGGCTTGATCGGGATCCCAACCGCGGAAGAACTTCTCAGCTCCGTCGAGCAAATGTTCAAACTGCTCAACTGGCAAGTCTCCGGCGAGATACGCTTTACCTGCTTCGAGAACTTGACCGATTTTGAAGAATATTACAAGCGGACAGCCGACGAGTGTATGAAGGCTAAGACTTCCATGATCTCGTACGCATTCTCGAACTTCGGTGGAATAGGAGAGTTTTTCAGCACCGCTGAAGCCCCGAAGCATGTCCAGCCTAGTTTGATCAGTCAAAAATCCCATCCACCGTCAGCTTTTCCACTTACCAAGACAAAGCAGAGATTAAAAACATAGATGTTTTCGAGCGGCTTGGCGAGGTGTCGAGGCAAGCGATTCGCTTACAGAGGAACGATACGCCTGTCAAGTGGGCTCCATGGATTGAGACGCCTGATTCGCAGACCTACGGACATGTCAGTGGCTGTCCTCCAAAGGACCAGGTGAAGGATGTCATACATCATGAAGAACGAGCAGTAGCACCATAGCTAAAACATATTCTTCCTCAGTGGGCGTCAGTCGTGAGGTGTCTTCTTTGTGCAGCAGAGCAGCAAGCGATCGTATCGCGGATAATCGGTAACCGAGAGAAACTGTAACAAGTCTTTGGCTATTTTGATGTCCATTGTTATGCATGTGGCATGCTGATAATCCGAGTAAGGCATGAAGTATGCCCTGATGCAGGTATGCCAACGGTAGGATATACTCTCTGAATGGGTTGTCCAAACCTGGGACATGGATGATGAAGTGCTCGCTCAATGTTTGGTCAACTAGGACAGATGTTACCATATGCATGAGAAGAGGTTTTAAAAGTCTTACAGTATTCGATGATATGTCGGTTCGTGATGATATCGTTCTCAAGATCAGTGCTTCCAGAAGGCGACGCACTCCAGATAACTTCATCTGGTGAATGGGATAAAGTCACAGATGATTGGGGTGGTGTCAAGGTCAGAGCTGAAGTCTCAGCGACAGGGTACTCAGGCGATAGTGAAGCCGATAGCCTTGTCCCAACGGTAGCGGGTGGAACTGACGATTCCAAAGGGATCTCATTTGCGATCGCCGCATTCGTGGGTGAAGAGTTCCCATTTTTTATGGTCGATACCTGGGGGCGTGATTGATTAGAAGGGGCAGTCAATGTCTCTTGAAATTGAAATCGTGGAGGATATCCTTCGCAATGAAGACCTTTAGTGCGACATCTATCACAAATGGGACGTTTCCGATCGCACTTTCGACACTTTTTACGGCATGTTCCGCAAGCTGGGTCTATTAAAGGCTTAGCATAATTTCCAGGCAGCGCTTCTTTGAGAGCTTTATAGGAAGTGAGAAAAAGACTACTCGCCTTTGCGCCGGGCTGTTGGGCGATTTGAAGCTGAATTATCACTACCTGTCATTATTGCTGTGTGTATTACCAGATACGGAAGTAGAAGACGATGGTGGAGCGAGAGGGAGAGATAAATAAAAAGATGAGAGTCGGCCTCGGAGTTGTCAATTGAGGAAGTGGGGTTGCTTTCCCAATCTTTTATGTCATACAAGCCTCGTTGTCATCCGAGCCGATTTGAAGGCAATAGCGTTCTCGGAGAAGTGAAATATGACCATACACCCCAACTTCACCTGATGTAGCCATGATGATTTCATTCAACATCTTATTTTCTTCTTTTCTATGCTTTAAATTGATGTTTAACTGCTTAAAAGTCGGACGGACCCATCTCAAGCTCCGGGCGAAGCAAGTATATCGGATCCATCTGCTCTACATAACCGCATGCTGGATCACTCATCGAGTAGCCCATGAATGCCTGAATATCCTGGTCAAGCTTCTTGGCTGTTTCTCTAGGTACAGCGAGAAACTGGTTTTCTTCTTGTCGTAGGAAACCTCGAATGGAAAAGGTTGCAAAGACCAAGCGCTGCTCGTCTTTGGTAGAATTAGTCCCTCCACCATGATATGCTGAAGCGAGCATGATGAATGCATCGCCTTTATCCATCTCGGCGAAAATGCAATCTTCAACGCGTGGAGGACCTCGCTCTGAACCCCTGTTTTTTTTTTCTTGTCAGTCTCGTCGCTTGGTTGAAGAGGATCAATGAACAGCACTGACCATAGATGACTTCCTTGGATGAACTGCGTACCACCATTCTCTTTTGTAACCTTTGAACCAGCGACAAACAAGCCAACAGCAGATTCACGATTGACATCTCGTTCATCATCCCACTTATCAATATCAGTATGGATGTTATGACTGATATAGTCATCCCGATGAAGAGGCTGCGCTTTACCCCCTGGGCCAATTCTCATAGCTGCACAGGAGTGAACATAAGGTTTCGAAACAGACTCCTTCCGCTCATCCCCCCACCAGAACCAACTGCGCGTAGTAAGGAAATGATCGACAACCTGCTGGTAAACCGGGTTCATAACCTGGGTGCGTGCGTAGGTAGGGCTGAGAGCCAGGAGGCTTGGCGCACGTTGCGTCTCCTCTTAGGTAGCCATGTTAGCTAAGATCTGGGCTCGAGTTTGGAATGACTTGCTTGGGAAGAAGCTGCCATCCCATTCAACATCAGAATCGAGACGGTCACGGCACTCATCATACGCTTTTTCAACGTCATCTTGCGGGATGAGACCTTTTACAAAAACACCCCCATCACGCTTAAGGAGCGCGATGATGTCTTTGATGGGTGCATCTGCAGGGACCTTCTGCACCTCTGGGCCGTACTTGCCCAAAAAAGGCATAGTGGGGAAGAGATAAGTGATGTAAGAAACTCAATGGGTAAAATACTCGCTAAGCACGACTGTTGGGTGTTACGACAAGTTGCAACGAAATGGAAAGGTTCTTGAGTCTCACGGTGAGACATCGACATGGAGTGGGTCATTAATGCGGAGTCTCCAAGCCCGGAGCTGGGAGTATTTCCTGTTCAGGTAAGGCCGAGAGATACTCCATCCGGAAATAACATTACTAAACATTCATCTCCGACTCCGAGTAATCCTCCACCTTCAGCCTGTAAGCCCGATTCATCTTTGCCTGCATCTTTATGCGAATTGTCATATAGAAAAGAATTATGCACATATTGATTAGTGCGAGGACCATTTACTAGAAACCAATCATCACCCATATCGATCACCAACCTCGCTCAGTTAAAATAGTACAAACAACTTTAGGTTAACGTACACGATAAGCATGCGAGACAAACAAGCGTGCGAGACACCCCACTTTTCACCTTAAAGGCAGGTTTTTAAATAATTCTTAAAATTTCAAATTAGGTTTAAAATAGCTAAGATTTTAATAGCTTATATATA
>PVPY01001346.1:0-20088 GCA_002982035.1 Fusarium algeriense | reverse complement strand
CCCCCACACACAACCAAAAAAAGGGTCGCAAAGATCACCAAGAGGATATCGTCTTGTCTTGAAGGACATATTTCTCCGCCCGGGCCCATTTGTCAATCTTTTCTGTTGTGCGTCGCTCTTTTCTTCTTCCCTTTTGCTCTCTATCTCTTCGCTCTTTTCGTCACTCTCTAGCCAATCCGATCGATCGATACAAAAAGTTGGGAGTCGTTATTCTCCCTAGCTTCTCGAAGTCGAAATTCCCGTCACGAGTCCATTCTTTATATACCGATTTCCTCCAATAACTACCGTAGCCATGTTCAAGCGTTCGTTTAGGTCGCAAGACCCCAACCGCGTCGACAAGACTGCGAGACTAAAGAGATCGGACTCCCGCCGGGATCCTACGAAAATGTCGAAGCTGCAAAGATCGCTCAATGAGCAGGACGCCATTCCCCAGAAGCCTGCTCCAGCACCCGCGCCTTCACCCTCGCCCATCGTCACCCTGACTGTTGGTCGAGATGGCCGACTCTTTGCAGCACATGAGGATGTACTCCGCCAGTCGCCCTTCTTTGAGGCCGCCTGTCGCGGAACTTACTTCGAGGCACAGAGCAAGAGGATCTCCCTTCCCGACGAAGAACCCGAGGTGTTCTCCGCCGTCCTCGAATATCTCTACAAGGGTGACTACTACCCTCGTCTGCTTCACAACAAGCAGCGCAACTCTTGGGAGCTCGAGGACCAAGGCCGTACACCTCACACATCACCCAACCCCGAAACTGGAGGTGGCCGCGCAGGCGCCGCGTCTGAAGCCACTATCCACCTGTCGAGTCTCGATATGGCCATCCTCCGCGACACCGTCGTCTACTGTGCCGCGGACAAGTACGGCCTCGAGGAGCTCAAGCGTCTGGCCCTGCGCAAGCAGGGACTGCAATCCGGCATCGATGTCGGGACCATTATAAGGTCAGCTCAGTACGCCTACGCCCATACACCCGACTCGGACAGCCGTCTGCGCGCTCATTACCTCGCCCTGATCATCCGCTGCCGCAAGACCTTTAAGCGCAGCGGAACCATGCAGGCCGAGATGGAGGCGGGCGGCAGCAAGCTCTTCTTCGACCTGTTTGTGGCAATGTGCAATCATCTCGACGACGTCATTGACGTGAGCAATGCTCGCACGCCAAAGACTGTCTGAGTGATCAAAGACAAGCCAAACACACACTCTACCCGCCACTCAGGCCTCCAGATGCTTCGTGTGTTTGATCATAGCTGGAGGACAAGCGCGAAATGGAATACCGCCAAATCCGCGAAAAAGAAAAAACCACAAAAAAAAAGTGATGCTTACAGGAACAGTTGGAAGTCGGCGTTTAGTTGCTTTTCATGCTCCATCATCAGATTGAAGTCCTAAGGAGCCTTGTTTTATTACATTACTCCCCTTCTGCGAGGTTGGCCGACCGAATTTTGATGATACACGAGCTGAGAGGATCTAATCCGACGCATACAAAGTCCTTCACATCCTCTGCTCCTTTATTGTGAGTTTACTTATCGCGAGTTTCTGTTTCTGCCTTGTCATTTTACCTCTGCTTTGATACCCACTTACACACGGACACTGGGACATTTTTTTTTCCCACTCTACTCTGGCGTTTTGTTGTTATCCACCAAAAAAAGACCGGGTTGTCTTTGGTTCAACACCAGAGTTGGGGACATTTGGGAAGTGGAATGCTTGACTGCTTTTCTACACCCGCGAGCAAATGCCCCAAATTGGCTAAAAGCTCGCATTTGCACCATCTTGGTATTTTTTTCACAGAAAAAAAAAAGGATCTTTTCTGGTTTTGTTGTTGACTTTTTGCTTTCACTTTTTTGGCAGGAGTTTTCTCTTTTGAACATGCTTAGAACGCGAAACGGATACAAACATCTCCCACTCGGATTTTGCACAACAGGGGGGACCTTATGAACGAGAGAGGCTTTAATACCATCTTAACCCTCACACACTGTGTGTGTGCCTCGCCTCTTTAGTACTGGGTCCCCCCTTTGCTTTTGGTTCGCATCTACAGACTGATACCTCGAATCTGTCCTTTTTTTGCTTTCCTGTTTTGTTTGCTGGAGGAGATGGGAATTGGAGATCCTTCTGCATGGTTTTTGGGACCGGCGAGACGCCGATGAACGAAGTTACGATCTTGATGATTATTAACAACTTGGGATCGTTGAACGATCCTCCCTGGCGCAAGCACCGTCAGGGTAGAGGTAATGAGAAATTCGGCCACCTCAATTGATGTTCCTCCATGCACGTGATGTCTGTGATGTTATGCTTGTTTAAAACTGGGGAGACTTGTGTAATTAGGCGCTAGACTCATCCCACTCGACCTCAAATTTCTCAAATGTAACCTCAAGATCCTCCTTGATCTCCTTCTTGGGATCAGGTCTCGCGACAGCAGCCGCAACCTCCAAATCCCAACCCTCACCACCATTGTCACCATAAACCCAATTTGTCTGTCTCAACGGGGTCTTGTCGCCATTCTCATCAACTCTGTACGTCCAGAGACAAAGACCCAGCGCATCCTGCACCTTTTGAACCTTGACAGTAACGCACTTGTCACCGTTCCTCACACCGGCTTCATCTTCGGCGCCGACTTTCTCAACACTCCAATCTGCCCATTGATCACATGTGACGGTTGAGTAGCGCGGATGATGGTTGTATAGCTCGATGCCTGTCTTGATCCACTTGCGGGAGTTGGCTTTGGTGAAGGTTAGGAGAAGACAGGCTTGGTCGTATTGATGGATGTATTTTGTGCGGAAGCTGAGAGTCGCGGAGATGAATTGCTTGAGAGGTTTTTTGGTATGAGGTTTGGAGGGAGCTGGGTGAGTTAGCGAGTGACCATGAGTGAGGCTAGTTGCGATGGTTGATTGACAGGGCAATGTCTGTGAGTGAGGGGTTCCGTGAACTCACCAGTAAAGACATCAGTAGAAGGAGGCTGCTTCCAGATATCACTACCAGGTGGTGCCGAGTACTTGAAGGGAGTTTCCATCTTAAATGATTTAATTCAACAGTTTGTAATAATTCTAGGAGATTACAGAGACTGTTCTTGAGGGCCACGTCGATGTATTTATAGCCTGTCTCAAACGATGCTCTTGACCAAAATCGCGGGGCAGACCTAACGTAATCGGGTTAAGCCGAGCGTATGCAGCGGAAACTCCGCCTTTGCCTGGTCCTGAGACAGATTTTCGTTGGTAGAATGCAACTAAAATTGATAACCGGATGTTGGTTTTACGGTTATTTGGGAAATATCCTGGTTTGATAGACTACCATAGTATGGCGTGGTGGAGGTGAGCTTGATGCGGATAAAGTCATGCTTGTGGAGATGAGATGAGTGCCGAGTTACTTTATTCGGAAGGCTTTTGTGCTGGTCTAAAGATGGTTCTTTGAGTATTTCGTATAGGCACATTGAAGACAAAGCAGTCTATATAACAACTCAAGCATTATAGTAGTGAAAGAGACATTTTATGTAGTAATAAATCGTTGAATCAATTCACTGAATTCATTACCGTCCAATTACCCTGTACAGCAACTAAACATGAGTTTGAAGCTGGGGTTAAACTTCGGCTCTCTCTCGTCACCAACCTTTTCAAGAAGATTGTCCGCACAAAATAGTCACCAAAACGCTCCTTTTCATTCTCCTCATCAGAAAACGAGCACCAGAGAGTACTGAGGAATTCACAACGACGATATCCATCAAGAGACACTACCCGAAATCATTTACGTGACCCAGCAACTATTCCAAAAACATCACCCACTGGTGTTCGAACCATCACTGCCTTGGCTCTCTGACTCAGTCCATTTGCAGGGGCTTCCTCACGCGAGTGAAAACTCTTCCCCACTCGACCATAGACCTCTTTTCTCACTCCCAAAAAAACCCCGCCTCCACCGAGACTCACGATTTCTTTTCACCAGTATCTCGCCTTCCCCAGAAACGCGTCCGTACCTCTTCTTTTTTTCCTTATCGCGATAATCTTTTTTTGTATATCTGTTGCAGAGGGATACTTTCGACACCGCGGCTTTGGAGTGCTTATAGCCTCTGTGATCTGGCCGTTTGACGGCCTGGGGGAGTAGAAGAAGAGTATAGCGAAACGACTTTTATTCATTTCGGCTTCAATTATACGATACTGCGACAATCTTCATAATGTCATCTTTCCTTACACCACCAAAATCGGGGCCTTCTGGTCGGCCGGCCCCAAGACCGAAATTCGCGAAGCCCAATCCCGTCCGAGCGATGCGAGAACGAGAAGAACGACGGGCTGCAAATGCTGCCGCCCATTCAAATAATCTTCGAGTCGCTGCTGTAAATCGAAATGCATCCCTCGCCAAACCGAACCGTCCACAATGTCCCAACAAGGCCTGTCCAAAACCCAACGTCGTCGATGGTACATGTCAAACTTGCGGTCGTATCTCAGACGACAGTAATATTGTGGCGGAAATTACCTTTGGAGAATCGTCCTCGGGTGCTGCTGTTGTACATGGTTCTTACATTGGTGCTGATCAAGCGGGCGTGCGAAGCATGGGCCCTGCGTTCAGAAGGGTCGGAGGTTCTGAGGATCGAGAGAAGAGTATTCGGGAAGCAAAGAGCCTGATGCAGGGTTATGCGCAGCAGCTTAACGTCAGTGATAGTCTGGTCACTGCAGGAACTCAAGTGTTTAAGCTGGCATCCAGCGCAAACTTTATCCAAGGTCGTACGCTAGCGAGTGTTGCGGCTGTCTGCTTATACGCAGCCTGCCGAGCCGAGCCACCATGCAAAGTTATGCTTATCGATCTGGCGGATTTGGTGCAGCTCAATGTTTTTAAGCTCGGTCGTATCTTCAAGAAGCTCAACGAAGTGGTGCCAATTGGCAACGACGGTCTTATTCCTGTGTATCCGGAGGATCTTATCTGGCGATTTGCGACAAAGATGGAGTTTCACCAAGACACGGCCAAAGTTGCTGAGGATGCTGTCCGTCTGGTCAAGCGAATGAGTCGAGATTGGATGGTCATGGGTCGGCGACCTTCTGGTATTTGTGGAGCCTGTCTACTGATGGCAGCACGAATGCACAACTTCCGACGAACTGTCCGTGAGGTCGTCTACATTGTCAAAGTCACAAATCACACAATTCAGAACCGTCTACAAGAGTTCAAGGTCACTGAGTCCAGTCGGATGTCGGTTGAGGATTTCTTGAAGCAAGACTTCCTGGAGAGCTCTCACGATCCACCTTCCTTTTACAGGCAGTCAGTCGAATACAAGAAACAGCAGCTTGCCGCTAAGAGTAAGAAGCGAAAGAGGCCATCAACAGATGTCGACGCCGACGAGAACGAGGAAGAAGATGATAATCTGGCCGATAAGATTGATCCGCGATTAGTAGAGGGAGGTGCTGATCTGTCCAAAGCGCCCGTCGTCGAATATCGTCGCGACGATGATGGCTTTATCATTCCACCTCTACCATCCAAGATTGCCAAAGACCCATCACTTGTCAGTAAGCTGAACGAGAACGCAGAGGACGAGGAGAACGATGGTGAAGACACGAACGTTCAGACCCTTGATGGCCTGGTGCAAGAGTTTGGCGATGCGATGGATGAAGAGGCGGAGAACGGGACACAAGAGACCAGCCAACGGAAAGGTAGTAAACCGCAACTGCCCATTAATGAGGAGTGGGAGCAGGATGAGCAAGAACTTGAGGGCGTGATTGAGGAGATCTTCAATGATCCATTGACATATGAACACGCCATGGCCTACACGACTGCCGAACAGCGAGCACGAATTCACACTGTCTGGGCTCTGCAACAACGACCCCAGAAAGAAGTTTCCATGTCGGCGGATGTCACAGAGGATGAGTTTGCCGACGATCCTGAAGTGAACAATTGTCTACTATCACCAGAGGAGGCTCAGATCAAAGAGATGATTTGGGTAAACCAGAACAAGGAATGGCTGCGAAAACACCAAGAGAAAGTGTTCCGAAAGAAGGTCGAAGCAGAGCGACCGAAGCAAACACGAAAACGACGCAAGCGAGCTCGAATGGGAGAGGGTCAAACCAGTCCCGCCAGTTCAGCCGCCGAGGCCGCTGTCAACGTTGCCAAAGACCGCGCCTGGTCCAAGAGGATCAATTACGATGCCATTCGCAACATTTTCGACATGCCCAATCTCGGAGGTCCCGGATCAGAAGCTACAAGTCGCAAGACAAGCGCGGCGGGAAGTACAAAAGGCGGCGACGATGCGAGCGAAGCTCCCGAAGAGAGTGTCGTTGGGGACGAACCCGAAGCGCCACAGGAGGAGGAAGAGTTTGAGGAAGAGGAGTATGATGAGACGCAGAATTACGGCGATGGCGAAGAGTTTGGAGGTGGAGGTGATGAGTTTGGCGGCGGGTATGATGAGGATGATCCGGAAATGGATGCTGAGTATGGACTTGAGGAGTATGCTTGAGGGAATAGATCACGGATTGAGTGCCGGGATGGTAATTGATACCCATATAGATAACAGGATTGCTGTAGCAGATATGCGCAAGGGAGAATGAGAAATAAAACTGTAAAATTATTACTCTGTTGATTTGCCATCTGTAGTACTCTCGGTGGGGCCTCAATTGTATCGTCAAAATTGGTATGAACTTGGTCAAAGTTTAGCTTGGCTGTCCTAAACATGTGAAGATACAGGAAGGTTCACTCAATATAAAAGCCAGAGACTTATAGAGGAGTTCTTTGGGATGAGGTGGAGGTGTTTGTTTAATTGATGGGTGTACCTGCATGTCTGCAAGTGAGCGACTAAACACCATGGCGATCTTCCCCACATGGATCTGTCTCAGCTCCATCCCCACATTCAGTGCCACTTCAAAACTCATAACCAACTCCGATCACTTAATAATCCAGTACTGTCTCATTAGACTCTTTCTTATTCTTTTACTAGCAAAAAGAGAAACTGCCTTCTCAACTTCTCGATATCGATGTTTCATCCGCCTGCGTGAGCGCGATGTTGGGATGTTGGCCCCAAGACCTCACAACACCAAAAAGTAATTATTTCGATGAACCCAGGACTCGAACCTGGAACCTTTGCCACCGGAAAGCAACGCGCTGCCATTGCGCCAGTCCACCGGATGCGTATTGGCTTTTGGCGTTATTTCTTAATATAAATTATCCTGAGAATTTTGGTATCAATCCCCGCTGGAGTTGGGCAGCCGGGGTCAGTGCCCAGCAGCTATGACGTAACTGATGCAAATACACCAACAAACACTCTTGCTCTGGCTTGTTACTCCAGTTCATTTGGCGCGCATCGTCTCCTGGTTCTTCACTGGTGTTGCCATGTTGCGGTACGTATACGAATCGGCCGAGTGGACCCACAAATCGATCTGTAAGGCTGAATCGTCCCGGCCACGAGCACTTTAAGCAGGAAGGAGTGTCTTTTAATTAACCATGCGTCGGCCGACGCGACGTAACTGCCTTACTATCTGAAGTTGCATCGGCAGGCGTCTTGTATATCATGAGATTTATTTTTCGCTCCTGAAATCTCATGATGAGATAACACAAGTTCATCCTAAATGAGCCCTAAGAATACTCTAAATTTTGACCAACACCCATTGAGCGCGTCGCGCAGTCCTGGCTTTCCAGAATCCTGTGACTGAGCCAAGTGTCAATGGCACTTTGGCAGAGGATGCGCAATAAGATTTGCAAAAATGCTTGTTACTGTTCAAACGCACTTGCATATTTCATTTCGGAATCCGAAAAATACACAGAGTCTTTGGTGCCCGTTGGAAAATGGTCAGGCTGATGCTTGGAACTACGAAGAGCGAAGGCCAATTTTTACTGTTCCCAGAGGGTCCTTTTCAATTCACTGATCTAAGGATAAGACATGCCATTTTACATTAGTCAAATTGAAAATGTGAAGCTCTATCGCTGCTTATGTATTCAATATTAATAGAGTATGTGAGTCGGATAATGTAGAGAGGCGCGTGCGATGTATAATGCCGCTGCGTTGTGAGGCTCCCATGTCATTCTGAGTGTAGCTGTAAGTGGAACGGCCATAAATTTGCAACGAACAAGGCGTGCGACAGAGCATTCACCATGAATTCGAACGCATTGTTCAATTACCGTCCATCCGTCATTACTCCATGCTGGCGCTGATATCCGGTCTGCACCAAAACATGGCAATCAAAAGAACGTCTGGAATCTTTACCACTGTAAAGCAATGCGATGTATGATTAAAAAAAAAAAGGAAAAAAAAAGGTAGAATTTATTATTGTAGTTTTCCTGTCAGAACGCTCCAAAACACCAAGTCCAAACTCGAGTATCGCGACCCGGAAAACCGTTGTCTCCCGCCTTATCGGCAATCTAATATTATCAGAGAACCAACCCACTTATGTCTTGATCGTTTTCTTCCCTGTTCGAATTCTGTACGCTGAATCTGCGGCTTTCAGCCGTGCCAACCAAGGTCTGAGAGCCTGAATTCACAATGGTGTTAGCTTCTTGTTTTTGCCAAAGTTGATCGTTGAGGCAATTGGAATTGTGTTTGTGTGCGCGCATCAGAAATGGGGTCATCCGTTCTAAGAGTCCATGACCTATACCAGCCAGCAGCGATACCCGCCAATGCATGTTGGCAAGGTTCAATATGGCTCCCAGCTCTTGCGAATATTGGCAGACACATTTAATGACGACTTCCGTATTCGGAAGACTCCCAACTGAGAAGGACACCAAGGCAAGACAGACAGTTTGGCAGTATCTGCCTTGTTCTCGTAGTGAGCACGCCATTTTTTGGCTTCCCTGCGGGCCAGATGCTCCTTCCTTCTTTTTCATGAGAAGAACTTGGGAAGGTGTGCTGGTATGGGAAGGCACGACAGTCTAAGAAGAAACGATGGGGCTACAACCATGCACTTGACGTACGAAATACGGCGCAGATACCTAGAGATAATCTGTTCAATAGTAGTATATTTAATTTAAACTCTTTTACGTGAAAAAGTCTCATAGATTAACTCTCTAGAGGCTTTAGAAATACTTGTCTTGATCTGCTGTTCTAGGACATGGAGCGTTATCGTGAGGTTGACCATCTAAGTCCGCAGCGAAAGCCCAGCCAATCAGCTTAGACGAGTGGCTGACAAAGACGTAAGACCTTGTATCAGGTTGCAAAAATAAAATCGTCAAAGAGCTGGCTAAATTTAGTCCTAAATTACCCTAAGCTTTCCCTCAGTATTTTTGTCGCTCAAGATCAACATGTTAAATTTTCTAACCTCCTCTAGATAGATAGTCAACGAAACAGTCGTGCGGCAGAGCGCAATCGTCATGAGAACTAGGCTTCTCTTCTGGTTTCAATGACCAATTGAACACTCGCTGCACCCCAAAACTAGCTTGCGCCACTGCTTTTGACTCATAACTTTGCGTAAGACGGGACTGGAATTCCATGAGTAGGTAGGCCTGATGGAAGCGACGCCTTTCTCGCAGCACCATTGGCGTCCCTTGAAGACCGTGAGCGCAGCTGTATTTTGACTCATGAATAGTGGCCGAGTCAATTATGAGTCACGGTCCATTCGATTTAGTTGGTATCGAGTCTCAAGGCGTCGCTGCGGCGTACAGGACAATATGCTCCTCTACCAATTGAACCGAGCTTGTGATGAGCCACCTTCACAACCTGTAGATTCACCGCACAGATCACTAAACAGCACAGTTGGAATCATTTGAACAACTTATTGAAGACACTGAATGAAATTGGTCGCGGCTTTTATCTACCTCTAGACCCATGGAGGAAAACACCAGTAAAGAAAGACAATTGATAACTTTTTGCCCATTTCCGACATCAAGACCATCAAAACATTAGCGGCATTAGACTTTTTAATTTGTCCCTTTTTAACAGGTATGCTCACAGAGCAACATCCTGTCTGACCACCTCCTGCATGTTACAAGTTACAAGAGAATAAGTCGCTGATCCTCCGATACGCTCACCCGGCTTTTCGACCGGGCTGGAGCTGGGTGGGGTATCATCTCCAAAGAAAATATCGTCCCTGTCCCTTGGGGGAGGGTGGGGGCTCTACGCTCCGAGCACGCTGTAGACAAGGGTTTCATTCAACCCAAAGAAAATCAAGCAAGGAAAAGTGGTAAAAAAAGAGAGTAGTGTCGAGGCCAGGGATAGCGGCAACAGTCTATGCCGTCCTCGTACGTTTTTGTGGGTGTGCATGCATTAGATGTGGAGATAGTTCACATCCGAGATGCTTCGGTGCCTCTTGTGGCCATTGCCAGCTTCGGTTGTTGCCTTGCGTTTTTGAGACATTGATTCAAGGGGGCTGCGTGTCGCATCGCTCATCTGCCTCTTGTGGCGACGAGCGGGTGTTAGGGGGATAGCAGCTGTGTCGAAGCGGTCTGATTTGAGACCCTTGAGTGCGGTGTAGTTATAAGGACCGCTGAATGCCAGCGAGTCCTGGGTAGCCTGATTGCTAAGGATGAGCTGCTGGTTGATCTGGTTGCGACGGAATGCTCCGACAGTCTCAGAATTGATGTGACCATGAGCCTGCTTCTCGCTGTTCGCTGTGCTGGGTCGCGCAGGTGTTGATGCAGGATCCCAGTTGTTGTCGCCCTCTTCATCGCCAGAAGAATCGTTTTCCTCCCAGGCAATAAAGTCGTTGAGATCCAGATTGAGTTCGGCGTCTTCCTCCTCCTCATCCTGCAAGCTAGGCGCGGTTGAGCTCTCGTCGGCGGTATTGGGTTCAGAGGGGAAGGGGAAGAAAGCCTCAGCGGGTCCCATGACTTGAGCTGTGTTGAAAAAGTCGCCGAAAGTGTTGGAAGAAAACATGGCGCTGAGCATTAGGTTTGCAGAGTTGCTCATGATAGGTGACTCGGGCCCCTCAGTACCCCAAGGGAAGTTGAATTGTTCAGGCGAGAGGTCGAGTTGGTGGCGGCGATGAGGGGTAAAGATCATCATCTTTCCGGTGACGGGGTTGAGTACAGCAATTGGCTTCTTGTCGGAACGGTCAAGGTTGTAACGTCCCAAACGGGGCTGACCTCGCTCGGCCTTGACCGGGCTGTCGGCGTCAGAGTCGGAAATGTCGCTCATAGGCTTGGAAGGGCGTCGAGTCTTTCGTCGTACAATAGGTTCGGGTTCATCTTCTTCGGTAGTATCACCATCAGCTAGACATGTTAGTACTGATAATGACGCCCATGTAGCCAAACTTACTCTCATAGCCATCCAGCTCTGTCGGCTCGTCAAAGCCGAAGGGAATGGGTTGAGGGGTTGAAGCAGTAGTAGCTGGTTGGGAGGCCATTGGAGTGGCTAGAGGGGTATCATCATCAATTTGGCGGAAGATTTCCTCGGCATCCGAGTCATCATCTTGCTCGCCGTACTGGTTGTTAAAGTCCCAGAAAGATCCCGAGCCAGAAGACTCATCCGGGTCGTTCTCAATCTCCCGGCGGAAAGCGGGGTCCAAATTGTTTTGAGAAACAAAGATATCAGGGAAGAAGCCCTGAATCTCATCCTCGGTGTCGGTGGAGTCAGAATCGCTAGAGGGCACGTCAAAGTGAACGTGACGCACCACAGGCTCCTCACCAAAGATGTTGGCGTCTTGGTAGACGTCAGGCTGGTCCTCAACATCCGTAATGATGCCTCCCCAGCTAGCGGCATCATCATCATCATCGATATCCAGACCTTCTTGTTCATCATCGTCGTCCTCTTCCTCTTCTTCGTCATCCTCCTCAATTGTCGGTTGCGGCCGAGGAGCTTGTGGTGGGGTGGGGGGAACATGAGTTTCCTCTAGGATGTTCTCCTCCTCGGCCGCGGCAACATCATCCTCATCGTCGTCTGAAGAGTCGCTAATGTCCTCAACGGCAGAGTAGCCGCCATCGTCGGAGAGGTCTAGAGAAGAAGCAGAAGGAGTGTCAGAGACCCGGCGGCGACGTTGGGCGGTCTTGGTCTTCTTGACCGGAGTCGTAAATTTTTGCTTGAGATTGCGAGACATTTTGGAAATGCTTCAAGATTTTTAGTATTCTAGTTGTAATGATCGTTGTAGTTGTCTTTGAAGTGGTGTTGAATGAGCAAGCTCAGATCAATTTCTTGGCTATGCAAATACAAGGCTTGTATTGTAAGAGAAATATGCGTGTATACGCTTTCGAACAACTTGTATGTTGTTTAATCGTTTTAAATAGGGAGAAAGGTAGGGAGGTAGTCGGAGAGTATGGATGGTAGTAATTGTATCAAAAGCCCTTCACAATCGGGCAAGTCGCAGAATCGTTGGGTTTCAGAGACAGACTCTCGGTAGAGCATTCAGCTCCAAGAGCGGGAAAGCCTGTAAAGATCAAAGTCGAGAGAGATATTGACTGGTTAACTCGGAGAACTGCTGGACTGCGAGCCGGGACAGGGAAAACAGCCACGGCCCGCAGTGGGCGTTTACAGCTCAGCGACGGCCGAAGGCATGGTTACTCGACTTTGTTCTTGGTAGGGGTAATTCTCTGGGTGATACTGGAATATGGCGACTTCGTTGTCTGTTTTTTGGTGTTTGGGTTGGTGATGAGGAAGAAGAGATGCTTGGAGCGAGGGGGAAGAGGAGGAGAGAAATATCCCAAACTTTTTCCGTCTTCTAAGTGGGGTCGATCCTGATTGGGCAAAGTGTCGTGTCTCGAGGCAGGCAGTGCCGGGGTGATTGATGATTGAGTTAAAAGTGGAGTCGATGGAGCGTGCAGGTGCGGGAGGAAGGCACCTCATACGCTAGGCTATTTTAGGATGGACATTACCGTCACCGCTTTTTTGAAGCCTGAGAGAGGTCCAACCATGGAAGACATTGTACATACTGAAGCGCTGATGTGTCGAGTGAGACACTGCAATGAGACTATTCTGTGTTGTTTTATATGCTACGTATGCTATGTTGATGCAGTTGAGCAAGCAAGGCAAGTTGGTTTAGCACTACATGTTGAGGGCAGTCAAATGGGCTTGGACTATTGAATCATCAGTTACTTCAAAGCTCAAACATTACCCCAGGCTCCCTGGTCCGTGAGGCGAACAATAAGGGACCAGTCAGGCCCCAGAATGAAAGCACGACAGGGAGCATGTAGCATCAATCTCATGTATGACTAGGGAGAGATGCAAGAAATGATATTGGATATCGGAACAATCCAATTTGGGAACACGAGACAGTTGAAAATGATGTGGCTTTATATTCAGTGGCACATTCAGTGATACATTCAGTGGCTGCATATCATTTACTCTGCAACATATTACCAGCTATGTCACGAGAACATGTCAATCGTTTCATTTCCAATTATCTTTGAGCGACCCCATGCCCATGTACGGCAGAACAGACGCTGGAGCCGGGATAAGTAAGCAAGAAATTCACAAGACCCCTCCAACAGAAGCCAAGCATTTCTCACTCAATCTTTTGAAAAGCTCCGCACGCTCCACAGTCAAAACAGGGGCATACCAGGCGGCTATGTCAGTGGCCAATGCCAACATCCAGTTTCAAAAGAAAAGAAAAAAAAGAGACCCAGAAAAAACAAAAAGAGGATACCTTTTTTTCTCTGTAAATCGGACGACAGACATCGTCAGTCTTTCTCGCTTATGCTAGAAATAACGCCAGTAAATGGACACCAATACCTCGGTCCCCGAAAAAGAATAAGAAGAATTCTTCTCAGCCTTCTACGGAGTATTGTTGCCACGGACACTGGTGGGGTTTATTGCCGAACCTTTTTTTTTTTTTTTTCGTTGTTGAAAGTTTTTAAGCGACAACCGGAGTTGACGAGGACTAATTACTCAGTATCCGCAGTCTCGACACAGAAAACGTCGAATAGAGACGAAAATTTGTAGTAAGGCAAGCTAATAAGAGTATTACGCGCCCGTCTCGTGCCTGGATACCGAATTCTGTAGACGGTTACGTAGATGGTCGGAAGAATTGACCGAGTTTTGAAGCTTGGTTTCACTTCATTTTCGTTTCTTTGGCGGTTGGGCATTTAGGCTCAACTTCCAATGCTTGTTCATGAGCATACTCGAAACACAGTGGCTTCTACGCCGCTCAATGCCATATACTGATCCTTGTATTTTCATTATTGCTCTGATCCATATCGACAATTGTCAAACAGCCCCTCATTCCCCTCTTCTCAAAAGGCACTTCCGTCATCAGAGTCTTTAGCGCCAGACCAATTTTTTAGAGTCAAAATCTCCTCATAGCGCCTCTCGCCATGGCCCAGTAAACGGCGCCCCTCTTCAGATCGACCTCACATTTTTCTGTCCTTGAGTCGCCCAGAGTCGGTGGTTTTACCCAATGGCTACTTCGGCATTACTTGTTACGACAATAAACGTAACAGAAAAGCGGCGCAGTAGATGGGCTCGAAATTAAGGTGAGGCTTCTGCATTATGAACACGTAAATACGTACGCTGAATATGACTCTTTGCGTGAGTCAAACCTCCCCAGGAAATCAGCAGCTCTCGAGATAATGTCATTGGCTGCGTTAGTTACACTCGTACACCCCCTTGTTCGTTGATGACTCTTGCTGCCACGCATCCTAGCTGCCACGAAGCTTCAAGCAAGCTTCAGACTTGCATACGAACTGAACTTCAGCTTACTGCAGGAGCAAGAGCAGAAACACATCTCGATCAGGAATCTTCCGATTGAGCTCAGCTGGAAACATGAGTGAGTGTCAGAAACTAATTGTGACCGCTTAAACCTTACGATGCGCCACTTGATCAATCAATTGGCTTACATCCTTGTCTTTGAGGCCGGAGAACAAAATTCCAGCCTCAGGAAAGACTCTCCACTTAACTTTTTTTTCTTGATGGCATAAAAGCTTCGGCATGGCATGGCCCGTGCACCGCGCGCCAAAGCGCTTATTCTTATCTAATCTTATCTTATCACTCCCCTCCAAGTTCGTTTTCAGCCGTTGTCGTGCCAATGAGCACGCCAAGGGAAACTGGAGTAAATACTGGGCACGCCACCAGGATCAACGTCAATGCTCCGTTTATGAATCCACCGACCTAAACAAGTCTCGTCCACGATCCATTCTGTTCCTGCATCTTTGTTTAAGCGAAAAGCATATCATCGTGTTTAGCATCAATCATGGAGCGAAAAACGTCTCATAACCTGTTTGAGGTTTATCTACGGCTGCGGCCCCCGCCTTCACGACATGGTGATGGGGATCGTATTCTTGATGTTGAACCCGCTGAGGAAGATTCACATCCTACGCATATTGTTCTGAATCCGCCTACAGATCGGCGTAGGGCGATTGAGAAGTTCGCGTTTACACAGGTCTTTGAGGAGGATGCGACTCAACTCGATGTCTTTCACTGCACAGAGATTGTTCCCTTTGTTGAAGGTGTCCTGGCGCCTGAGGGCGGGGAGGGAACAGATGCTGTTGTCGCTACCTTGGGAGTGACAGGCTCCGGCAAGGTGAGTACCATGTCAACAATGAAACAACAGGCCTAATAGATGCAGACACATACTATCCTCGGAAGCAAGACACAGCGCGGTCTAACCCAACTCACCATGGACGTCCTCTTCCGATCAATCGACGAAAATATCCTCGACGCCAACGCCGCTTTCACAGCCCAAGACTCCCTTCAAGCAATCGACGGCACCGAGTCCTCCCTAACGACCGCGTCCCACTTCTTCGACCCTCCCTTTCGCGACTCGGTCGCTTCACGAGCGCCTTCACGCGCCGGTACACCAATGCTTGTACGACAAACCCTAAAGTCTTCCTTTGTCAATATTCCTACCTCCAAGCTGGTCGCCAACCTTCCAGGTGCTTTTCCAGTGGATTGCGCATCAAGTCCGAAAAGTGTACGACTTGTCAGCGAAGCAGAGGAAACCCGACGTCTCAAAGATCGATAGGATCGTTCTTCTGAGCGTGGTAGACAACCTCTCGAAAGTCTGCCTGCGTCTCCTAGCGTGTTGAATCGTCCTATGACGCCCAAGCGGGGTCTTCGGCATTTTATGTCCCTTACTACCTCAACTCGTGTCAAGAATGTTACTAAAGATGATGTTAAGCCCGATGGCGTTATGTCCCCTCCGCCTCGACGAATTGCCGTACGCCCTTCGGCTCTTCCTCAGCTCCCCGACGTGAGCAATATCGATATTTCATGCGATCCGTCGGCCGAATATGTCGTTATCATTTCGATGTACGAAGTTCACAACGACCGAATTTACGATCTCCTCACACCGGCTGTCAAGTCCGGCGCCACAAAAGAAGTGCGACGACGCCCTCTGCTCTTCAAGTCAACAGAGCTATCACCAGACCGAAAGGTTGTCGCTGGCCTTCGAAAGGTCATCTGCTCCAGTTACAACGAAGCATTGACAGTGATCGAGACTGGTCTCCAAGAACGCCGAGTCACAGGTACAGGCAGTAACAGTGTTTCAAGCCGAAGCCATGGATTCTTTGTCTTCGAGGTGAAGAAGAGAACTCGTGGTAGGAGACCTGGTCCTTGGGAGGGAAACAAGTTTACCATTGTTGATCTGGCAGGTAGCGAGCGTGCGCGTGAAGCCAAGACGGCGGGCGCTACGCTTGCAGAAGCTGGTAAGATTAACGAGAGTTTGATGTACCTGGGCCAATGCCTTCAGACGCAGAGCGAGGCTGCAAGCTCCAGCAAGGTGAGTTATCCAAGCCATGCTTGACAGACAGCGACTAACGTGTAGCAGCCAAACATTGTTCCTTTCAGGCAATGCAAACTTACCGAGCTCCTTTTCTCCAACTCGTTCCCTTCATCCTCAAACTCTCACTCACACGCTCCCCGCCGAAATCCCCAAAGAGGAGTCATGATCGTCACAGCCGACCCTCGTGGTGATTTCAATGCGACATCACAAATTCTTCGATACAGCGCCCTCGCTCGTGAAGTCACAGTACCCCGGGTCCCCTCAATCACAACAACCATCCTCGCCCAACCACCTCAAATGGCGCAAAACCGCTCCGTCAGTCCAACACATGCCCACCCACGACCATTTATGCCCGCAGGATCAGGATCGTATAGAAACTTCTCTCCACCGATGAGCTCAGATGAGCGTGCGACTATGGAGATTGCAGCGCTTGAGATTGCGCGACTTAGTGAGGAAGCCGATCAATTGCGCGAAGAAGTCGATCGACAGACTGAAGCGCGTTTCGCCGCTGAAGCTCACCTTCTTACCATGGAAGACCGCATGCTTGATCTTGAAGCCGCCATTCGCGAAGAGTGCGCCATGGAATTTGAGCAACGTCTTGCTCTAGAAATGGCGCGCTGGAAGAACTCTATGGCAATTGAGCAAGAACGCACTGAAGAGCACTGGGATCGCAAAGTCGAAGTCCTCGAGCGCGGTCTTGCATCTGATGAAGACGGCGACAAGGAGAACGTTCTTATTGAAGACCTCGAAGAGGAAGTCGACAGACTCCGTCGCGAAAACGGGATTCTCAAGCGCGAATTGGCGTCCCGCAGCCCCACTAAGCGCAAGCCCCTTGAGGAACGCGAGGACTTTGCCCCCACTTCAAGGCCATCTCGCGGCGATAACATGACCAATTTAGGTCGCAAACTGGAGCGCATGCGCGTTAGTGGAGAAAAGCCGCGCCCGGTACCTGTCAATGGGAACGGCAGTCCAAAGAAGATGCGCAAGTTGGGGACGAAGAAATGGGAGCATGAGGAAGATGAGCTGTCTTAGTATGTCTAGCTTTGTAAAGTGCTTTCAGGGTCATGATGGATGGTCGGCTTGTGTTATAGAATTGGTTCGGATTGGATGGGTCGGATATGGATGGAGTATACCCTTTGCGTAATGTCGTGCAACTTCTTAGCATCGTAATCCAGTTTTTTGTTGTTCGTTCGCGTTTCTTTCAATTGTTTTCGACTTTTGGGTGCCTCGACTACGTGATCCTAAAAGGCGCCTCTCGATCCGCCTTCATCAACTTCAGTTGTCCGTATAGACTATACAGAGATACATTCCTTAGCAGCGCAATATGCCTGAGATGAGGGACCCACAGCGTATGCCGAGGTACAAAACACTCTTTCGATATCTTGATTGCCCTCTCAACCGTCCCCGTAGTCACCCTCGCTCCTCCATCCAACATCAGTCGCACGCATTCTGTCACATAGCAATTTTCCTCCAACCTACTTCTTTCCGCGCTTCCAATAGCATTCGCTAAAACTTCTTCCCATGCTGTAGTTCTGCGAAATCCGATTTGCCTCGTTGGTTTGTTTGGCTTTGCTCCTCTGTCGAGTAAGAGTTTGATCATCGAGGCGCTTCTTGGGTCCCCAGGGGGTACTAGCGATAATAGAGATTCTTTTATTACCTTGGGATTTCCCTGCAATTTCCAAAGAAGTGGCGATAGTATCGACAGTTCTTTCGGATTTCGCTGGGCAGTGGTTACAAGACCCCGGCGATCTGCCTTTGCCCTAATGTACTCTCCAACACACATGACAGCCGCCAAACAGAGGAATTCTTCGTTGCCATCAAAGCAGTAATTGCTCATTTCTATCTGAGTCAACTTGCTCTGCCATGCACCTTCAGGGTCCCTGAACCTATTTTCTCTGTACTGGAAACGACAGCGTGCGGCGCATTGCTTCCGCAGATGATCCATCAGTCGCACAGTTTCGTACCCGGAGGACGACAAGGCATCTCCCGCATAATCCAGGCTATTAACCATATGATGCTGAAAGAGAAGACACCCATCTATATGCCATGCTCTTGGCCTAATCCAGAGCTTCGCCAAAGATGTGTATGCCGCCGAGATCCTGAGACCACAATCGTATGGCGTGGTGAGATAGCTGTTGAGCTTTTGTTGGGTGCTGGGGTTCTGTAAGAACTCAGAAAATGTCCTGTGCAAGTACATTACACTACCTCCATCCGGTTTTGCAGGATCGCAGGCCCCGGTTACACCAATAGAATAGTATACGGTTCGAGGCTTCGCGTCCTCATGAACTTCAAGTAACCCTCTACACCGGCTAAGAATACGACGGCGCATGTCCTCAAGTCGGCCCAACACCTCCTCGATCGGAACAGCACTCGGATCTTCGTCAATGGCTCGATCTAAGAATTTGACCTCATCTGCGTACCACAAGATTCGTAGTGAAGGCGGCGCTCTGCACATGGAGACCAGCTTAAAGAGCTGGGTGGCATGTTCGCGGTATAACGGGTCAATGCTCTCCACGATTCTTTCGTACAAGTCGTCTATCTCTGCTGGAAGCAGGTGGAGTCGATTCTCGAGATCTTCAATGCGGTCGCCGGCCGTCATACCAGCCAAGAGCGAAGCGACAACAATGGTAACCCATAAAAACACCCCACTCGCTTTGTCCGCTACCGAGTGGCTCAAAGTACCAGCAAATTGAGCATGCAATGTCTTCAATCTTTTGAACTGAGAGTTTGCCTCAAACTTGGAAACGACGTATTTTGTGATGTCGCCATAGGTGAGATCCTCCATTTTGAGCCTGGGATAGTCCCCAAAAGCCGTCTCAAACTCTGTCCAAGGACGACTTGAGACACAAACTTTAACTGGAGACGCTATGCACTCCTGCACCAGGGATATAAGAGCATTGCAATCGCCGTTAAACTCATCCAAACCATCGATAAAGAGTGCAAGCTTGGCTCGGGTGCTGATGCTTTTAACTGCCTGGTGGAACATATTGCCCAATTCGTCCTGGCTCAGGCGCCTGGGGTCGTCATTGAAAAGACACAGAGACTCCCAGCGGGCTGGGGCAACAAGTGGAATAACATCGGGGTGCGCGCGGAAAAGCTGAACAAGCAGGGTTCGAAGTAATCCCTCTTTACTTGCTTGTATGTCTGATCCAATAGCCCAGAAATGAAATGAAGCAATCGTTAATTTTTTATCTCCCGCCCATTGTTGTAGGTAGTCGGCGCATCTGTTCTCATTGGTCGTTTGGTTGATTGGCTGAAGCAGATAAAATTGTGGTCCAAAAGTCTGTGAACGCTGCCCCGCCAACGTGTAATCCACCACTATAAAACCAAACTCATCTATTTTCTTCAAATGTCTACAACTTCGACAAAACATGTCTCAGAAGAATGGAATTTTATCAGTTATGTGCGCAGGGCGCCAGAGAAACCAGGAATTTAGCGAGGTTGCAAGAGCTCTTATCGTTCAAGCTGTAGAGAGCGGGAGGTCATACCGAGATATCGCCACCGAGGCTGGCTGTTCACCTGCCGCCATCTTCAATATCTTTTAACGCTGGAAAACTCACCAAA